>CAAKHG010026550.1:13863-24028 GCA_901007715.1 Dactylopterus volitans | reverse complement strand
TTAGCGTCATTACTCCAACGCGCTCCTATATTGCAGATTAGTGTCGCTGGAGAGCGCCAGCGTGCCCAGAAGTATGCAGACGCCCCCCCCCCCCCGAGCTAATGTCGCGGGCGTTAAATCGCCGCGCGGGGATCCGACCCCGTGTCGCCAGGCGATCCCGGTGGGATGCGACGGCGCCTCCCAAAAGTGTCGGATGGCCTCGGAGCGGGATCGGCATGCCGCAGCGGCGTGCCGGAGCGGCAGCAGTCGCCGTCTGCTCGTCTTACTTAAATGGGTTTGTGCGACAACTTCAGACAGAAGTTTAGAAATCTTTGCCGGCAAAAGCTTTTAGGTTCGTTTCCACCAGGCGGTCCGGTCCGGTCCGGTCCGGCTCAGTACGGTACGCTACACATTAAGACGGTGAATCCTAGATCTGGTTTCCGCTGCCAAATCAGTTTTAATCAGTGAGATTTCCAAGCTGCACGGCGAGGGGCTTCACCCTCTCCTCAGATGGTAACGGATCATCTTTTGGTACCATCCATAACTTTGGGAAATCAAAATGTGAGTAAAAAAAAAACAACTAAATTCTGACGTCCGAAACTGAACAGAGCTGCTTGGTGGAAATGGGATTTCAAGGAGACCGGAACAGAAACACGGGAAGTGCAGCCGAGAGTCGCCGACGAGCTTCCGGCGGTTGTTTGAGGATCATTCGGGCAAAGCAGATGCTCAACTCTGCTAAGCAAATACAGTAGCGACAAAAATCGAGGCCAAAAAAAAAAAAATACTTCTGCCTCATAGTGCAACCCAGAGTTCTGGGTACAGGTCATGACGACCCAACTACTCACAGCATCTAACTTAATTTTTCATCTTCCTATTACAGATGGACAAATACGGGTAAGGTTGCAGGTCTGGAGGCAAAGAATGCGCGCCGAGATGTGCAAAGACCGGACGTTTGCACTTTCCGCACAAGAGCGCCGCCGATAATAAATAAAACAATGATGGTTATTTACCGTTATGTTCGTGAGCGGCACAGGTGGTAAGCGATGAGAGAACTGTGGGAAAAATCGAGCCGCGGGCTTCGCCGCTGACCAGGCTTTGCGAGGGCTTCCTAAACGCCAAAGAGAACGTGCCCTTCCAGACGCCGCCGCGTAGCCCTTCACCATTCTCAACGGCTGGCCTGTATTTGGTCTTTAAAAAGTCAAGATCATATTCAACAGTAGGCGAAATATATATATATATATATATATATATATATAAAAAACAAAACAAAAAAAACATACCGAATTAACATCAACAAACACACAAATAGTCCAGCAGGGAGTCAGTTTCCTTTTGACACTTCTTTACAATTCCAGTTCAGCTCTTTTGACGGTTCTGCTTTGGAATGAAAAAAAAAGGGGATAAAAGGTGCAAAAGAACTACAGAAAAACCAAAAAAAAAAAATGGAAAAGAAGGGCTCAGGGGTGCCAGGGACGCAGCTGCGGTTACCCGATTGTGCTTTTGCCACAAAGCGTGGTGGCCGTAGAGGGGCGGCGCCCAGGCTCGGCGAGGCGGCCGATCATGGCGGCTGATCAGCAGTCACTTCATCCTGCACATTAAAGTCGGAGGATTGGGAGGGGTGGGCAGTTAGTATAAAAGAAGGCTTTTTGGCTCCGGGGTCGGGGGGGAGCGCAAAATCTGATAAGCTTCGTCGACTGATGTCACTTTTTTGTCAGTTTTAAATGAAATCTGCAGAATCTGTGCGTAGATATGCTTGGAGCAGCGGGTGGAGAATTACTCTGATCTGGTCTCTGCGGCCTTAAAGCGGATTTTTCAGGCGACTGCTTCTCTGCTCTTGAGGGGGAGCAGCAGTCCAGGGAGAGAGTGATAAGGTACTGGAAGAAGGCCTGGGATCTACTGCATGTAGGAACTGCGCAAGGGCGGCTGGTCGAAGGATTTCTGATGGAAGAACCGGAGGGTGCGGACCTGCCGCACCGCAAGACGAGCACACTCGGAGGAACCTCCGGAGAGCTGAGAAATCACCGGGAAGCCAAATCTGAGGCGGAGGAGGAGAAAGAGGGAAAATAGAAACGTCAAGGCCTCCCTCCGTTCTCTCGAGGCTGGTTTCCACGAGACGCCGCCGGTTCCTGCTCGGTGTCGGCTTCCGGGCCGCGCCGCTAGGCCAGCTGCATCTGTCCCGAGTAGGTGGTGAGGAGCAGCATGATGGCGAAGCCCGTCAGCAGGCCGGCGTTCTGGATGGCGAAGGTGACGCAGAAGCTGCTGCCGCCGGCGTCCTCCTCCTCCCGGCTCACCTCGTTCATCTCGGGGAACTGGAAAAGGCACAGAGATGCAGTTTAGCTCCGAGCCTTGGGGGAGACTACGAATGGGTCTATGTTTGGGCCAGATCGAAATATCTCAACACTCGTTGGATTTCCGCAAAGTGCGAGGAACCAAGCTGGAGACACTGACCATGTCGGCCAGAGCGATGTAGAGGAACATCCCCCCCGCCAGCGCAAAGATCCAGTTGGGGGAGAAGCTGTTGCCGGCCAGGATGCCGAAGCCCATCCCCAGGTAGCAGCAGCAGGCTGACAAGAAGTTAAAGAACATGGCCTGCTGGATGCTCATCCCAGCGTTGAGCAGAATCACAAAATCTCCTGGGAAGGGCATAATGAGAAGATGCTTCAGCCGGCTATCTAAACATCACACTGCCACATTTTTTTTTCTTTTTAAATTACCCAGCTCGTGGGGGAACTCCTCGCACAGGATGGCCACCGAGGTGCTGATGCCCTGGAAGACGGAGGCGGTGAAGGAGGCGCCGATGGCCAGGCCGTCGATGAAGTTGTGCAGGCCGTCGCTGAGGGTGATCATCCAGGCCAGGGTGCCGATGTCGGAGTAGTTGGACCCCTTCAGCCAATAGCAGCCGCCGCCCCTGCCGCCCGCCCGCCCGCCGCTGTCGGGGCTCGGGGAGTCCTGGGGGACGGAGTGACCGTGTCACATTCTTGGAACTCAGCTATTTCATAACTTAAATTGTCGTCACTCGCTTATCTCAAACTGGCGTTCCGGTTCTACCGGGCGAGCCCCGGTCTCGCCGTCCTGCGTGCCCACCTGTGGCGTCTGCGCGGGGCTGAGCATGAGCTCGCCCTCCCCGGCGTCCACCTTCCCCAGGGCCAGGCTGCTGGCCTCCCCGTTCTGCTGCAGCTCCTCCTTCTCCCCTTCCTCGGCGTCCTTGCCGGGCGCCTTGTAGCGGTCCGCGCTGGCGTAGTGGCTGTGGCCGTGACCCTGAGAGACACAGCAGAAAGGATGACGTGGTGTGGAAGTTTCCTTCTTCAAAGTGACCTTAAACATTTTCTTTTTTTTTTTATATAAGTCTTCCTCCAGTGAAAAAACGAATTTTAACCTTGTAAACGTCCATATGACAATGATTTCATGTGTTTGGTAAACATCATAGCTGAGGATTTCTGGAACCAATCGCGTCTGCTCACTGTGGAATCACTGGCATGTGGTGTGTTTACAAGATGTTAGAGGGATGAAGAAGGATGAAGGAGGAGGAGATGCTAACTAGCGAGCGAGCTAACCAGGAGCTAGGAGGAGAAATGTGGTGAGTGGGCGGAGACATAGGCAGGGCCCGATTAGCATATTCATAGCGCCAAGAATATTAAATAAATGAATAGATGTACGTTAGCCAGATGATACATGCAGATGCGCATGGTTACATCAAAGCCATTTTAAGGACAGAACGAGTTTTTTTTTTTTTTTAATTCAAGAAAAAGAAAAATGATAAAATATCATTTCCAGGCACAGAGTTTGAAAGAGATCTAAAACTGCTGGAAGTCGTCTTTAACAAAACCGAAAAGAAGTTTCTTGAATCACATTTACAACAAAGGTTGCAGGTGAGGCTCGACTAGGGCACGTTCATGTTCATCGGGTCGGCTGGACCGGGTGGTCAACATCAGAGCCACCACAAGGTGGAGCTGCCGCCACATCGCCGCTGCCCGGTTTTGTGAATGAAATCGGCAGGAAAAAAAACAAAAAAAAAACATGGCTGAATGAATATCTGCGGCTTGTCATTTCAATCTGGCTTTAGAATGTTGCTCGCAGGAACGAGCCCTTCAGCGGGAGCTCCTCCCTCAGACCTTCACGGCAGGCCAGCGCATCCACGAGGACCCGGTTTTACTCCCAACGTCATTACGAGAGCACCTGACCGCTGAGTGAAAAAAAAAAAACGAGGTCGCGCCGTTGCAGCTTTGGCAGCAAGCACATCCAGAACCAAAGAGAAAAATGTTCCTTTGAACCTCGAAAACACGTCAAGGTGGGACAGCCAATCAGGTGGCAGGAGATCTGTATCGCCGCGCGACACCGCGACACCGGCGCCGTCACATTCTTTTGTCTTATCTTTCTATGGGATGACGCGCGTGTCTCTTCTGTTTGGGAACAACAGGACGGCGGCCATCTTTCGCACTTCCTTTCCTCCTGGGAGCGCGATCGCGACTCTGCAGCTCCGCCTGAGCTTCCTCTTTCCCTCTTAAGAAAAGGGCTCTAAGCCGAGTTCTCCCTCATTCCAACTGAGCATCCAGAGGCCAGATGGTTGCCGCTCGCCGCGCGGATTCTACGGCCGCACCGAGCCAACGGAGAATAAACAAAACGAAAAAGTTGGGAGTTGTTGATAGCATAAAAGTTTTCAAACGGATGTGAAAAAGAGGTTTTTCCATTTGCAAGTAAAAAGAGAGTCGTCTGTCCGGCAAACTTATATAAGCTAAGATAAGCATTTTCAGAATTGGTCCAGGAGGGATTTTTGAGTTGCAAAAAACCCCCCCCCCCCACAAACTTATGGATCTGGAGGAACACACACTTGCCAAGCGGTTACGTAGAAGGCAGATGATACAACGCCGCTGCGTGTGGATCACGCGGTTAATCTTTTATCATTGTTTCATTGCTGTTGAGGAGTACTGGGATATACACCGTTTTTGGCAGAAACTATATAACTACATGCCAAATAATTCAGCAGTCGGCGTAGGAGAGTCACAGAAAGCCAAGACAGCCAACATCTATGACCTGCTCCCCGGGTCTGTGTAATTGAAAAATTAGTTGAAAGGGGCGTGTTCAAAACAACAGCGTGGAGCTCAGTTAGTGAGGTCGTTATTACAAAATCTACAAGACGCCAGCGTGAAGACCATCTATCGGCAGGAAGCCGCCGCACAGTCCCGCTCTGGGCCGCAGACGGTTCGCATACAAGGAATCAGTTTGCATATGTTAAAATCCTTGAAAAGAGGTCATGTTGCCTTATGCTGAGGAGGAAATGCCCTTGAAATGGGCGTTTAAAAAAAACAAAAAACAAAAAAAAAAAACAACCACGCCAAACACACCAGTAAGTGAGCAGCATCGCGGTTCCAGACCAACAAAGCTAGCGTTATGGAGTGGCCAGCCCCATCCCGGGACCTCGACCCCCTAGAAAACCTGTGGGGTGGCATCAAGAATGCTGCTTCTGAGACAAAACCGAGAAACGAGGAATCGCGGAGTGTTGCCACATCGTCCGGGGCTGGAGGACATGTCCACAGGGGCCAGGAGCAGATCTCAGAAGCAGTGGTTATACGACTAGATATTAGTTTAGTGATTCAGTTTATACAGCAAATGTTTTTTTGAACAGCCCAATATTCATTTTCTGCAAAGTAATAAAAACATTGATACATTTTTTTTTCCATCGTGTGATTTAGAATAAAATGTGCAGCGTTTCAAATGCATTGAAATAAAAAAACTATTTTCTGGATTTTGAGCTTTACTCACATTTTTTAAAAACGCGCACACACTGCTATTATTTTGAACACAACTGTATGTGTATTGCTGGTATTTTGTCCATCCCCTAAACACCATTCTGTATAGTAACATAATAAAAAAAAAAAAACACTATTAAATGTGCTATATAGGTTCGAGAGCAAAGCAGTAAGGTGGCTACGTTTCATGTGGGGAAACCGGCGATGAAAATCCAACTCCAAAATCTTATCTCGCTAGAATTGTACTATCGGCCTCACGAATGTCACAATCGGGAGCGCGAGCGAGGCTGCAGCTGCCAGGACGCCTGTCCCGTAAACATCCAGCGAAGTCAACAACAGTCAAAACATGAACTTTAGAACCCTACTGCATCGCCCTGACAATTTGTGTTTTTTCAGCTTTTTTTTTTATTTTTTTTAATTATTATTATTATTTCTTTTTCCCCCTGCGACACTTGCACGCCTCGTAACGCTGGATCGGGCGCAGCCAACCGTTTTCCAGCAAACCCTGACTGCCCCTGACACGTCGCGTCAGAGGCAGAGCTGGAATGATGAGTGACGGGTGCCTCCGGCGCAGACCCATAAGAGCGACTCGGGCTCGTCGATGTTGGACATGTCTGTCAGCGTGCACGCGGGACAACGCCCTTATCAAACAGTTTTTTGTTTGGTTTTTTTTTTTTTTTTACCTCTCGAGTGTCATCATCCCTTTTGAGAGATTTAAAAAAAAAAAAAATTTACACATGCAAATAAGCCTATGATCATGGTAGTAACTTTTAGACGAGCTCTCATCCGACCAATTAAACCTGCACCTTAAATCAACCGAAGAGTTTTATTGTCTTTCTTGGTGCGTGCAGAGCAAATAATCTGTGAGCGCCCGTAAGTTGACACGTTGCAAACTAGTAATGCTCACACATGGCAGTTTGCTTCAAATTCATCTATGCATCTATCACGGAGGATTTTAATGGTAACAGTAAAACAGGGGGAGAAAAACACTGGTACAATGACAAGCGCTGAAGCTTTCCCACATGTTTGACTTAATCTAAGTAGTTTGTAGATGTTCGGCCTTAATAGCAATTATAGGGTGCAAAAAAATAAGGCCCTGACTGTGGTGCGCTAAGACATTACTGCCACATGTATCACACAATACCGGTGAGGGTTCTACGGAGCCACGGTGCCAGGCCACATTTCAAATTATACAACGGGACGTTCCAGTGGAGTGGAGATTTGTGCTCAGATCAGCGTAACAGCACACCCACCTTACCTTAGCACAAAAAAGTGAGCCTGCCATTTCCATGGTAACGTTAGAACTTTAAGTGAGCTGAAGCAAAAGCGATGATTTTTTTTACAATTACGAAAATATTCCACGTTAAAATAGTCAGTATAAGTGGTGACTGCGAGGGTCTTAGTCAACCTTTTCCCCATTTTTTTAACACCTTATCAATTTTCCATGAGGTTAAACCTGAAATACTACCTAACATCCATATGTCACATTTACAAATTTAAATCAACCTGATTTGCATATTCGAGAACACCCATCGCAATATAAGGCGAATCCCGCCTCGCTCCACCAAATACTCACCCCATTCTTCTGTTTGAGGAGCATTTTGAGGACTTTTTCGGTGAAGAAGAAAAGGTAGAAGCCCCCAAACACCACCGCAGACTTGGACACGTAGAAATCCACCATGGGGTCAAAACCAAAGGCCTAGCATGCGGGCGGGAAAAACGAAAAAGGCAACGTTAGCTTGACAGTTAAACACATGACGGCTGCTGAATGTTACTTTTAACAGCATCGCTATCTCACGTCACTCAAGCGTCGGCGTACATTTTTAAAGAGGTGATTTCGGAAACAACCGTCAAAATGTGAGGGTTATAATTTTCGCCGATTGGTGCTTCAAGCACGCGACTGGGATCCAGCCTTTCGAAATTAAGGTCGTAAACGGGTGTTAACGCGCCGTTCTGAAGGGGGTTAGTGCTTTAGTCGGGGTCTTTCCGCAGTGGCCTGGCTCATTCACCGGCATGCAAATTAGGAACCTGAACTGGTGGAAGCAGCTAAATTAAATCTGCTGAATTTCAGCTGTAGTTGCCATTAAGGGTGAGGAAACACGGCAAACATGTAAAGCAGTCTGCAGAGTCGTGTACTGCTGATGCAGCAGCCCTGTTATCAGGGGGGATGCAGATGTTAAAGCAGCCGGATTTTTATGTGCACGCTTGTTCTGAGTGAAGTTTGGGGTGAAAGAGCGAAATGGATCTGCATCCAAAAAAAACGCCGCAACCTCTCATCAGGGGCGTCAATGACAGAGGAGTCGTCACCCCTTCGGATGCTCCGTGACGGCTCCTCAAACTGCTTAAACTCGGCTTTAGCGCGCGACGTCCCTGAGTGAACGTCCCCGGTTGAGTGACGTGACAAAAATGTGTGAATCTGGGTGCCCGGGACATCGTTTTTCAAAATGCTGATGCAGTTTCAGCCCATTTAACAACTGCAATATGTTAATATCAGGTTCTTCATCACAATCAACCTGTGCTGACGACATGTGAGGAAAATGTCGCGATGGCGCGCGCTGATCGAGCGTCAAATTAAAAAAAACGCCGCACCGCCGCAAATTCTCCCGTCGGGAGGAGTTTAATGTTGAAATCTTATTGAATCTGTCTGAGAGAATTCTTGACATATGTGAATGATATTCAATAAAAAAATTTTTTTTTAAAAATCATCATAAAACTCGTCCTGGAGGGAGAATTCATCACGGGGGGTGTTGCATTATGTTCTGCTGTAAACATGCAGCGTTTTTATTGCTATGCTCGGTCGACTTAAATGTCACATTGGTGTTTGTGACTCACTATAAATAAACAGTATATATAGAGACAAAGAATAGCTCATTAGATGAACACAGACAGTTTAAGGTTGTTGTTTTTTGTTTTTTTACAGTCCTCCTGGGAAAGGACTATCGTTCAGCGGAGGGACTTTAATCCGTTTAGCAAAATTGCTGATCCAAAATACTTTGCTGTGTAAGCCTGCATTTTTCCTAATTTTTTTTTTTTTGTTTTTTTTTTTGGTGGTTTCGAGTTAGCCTGAGTGAGCGCTGCGGCTAAAAAAGCCAGTCGCGGGGCCGCGTCCACGCTACCTCTGGGATGAGCTGAAACAGGGCGTTGGAGTAGAGCGTGCCGATAGCCAGGGCTATGAAGTAGAGCAGCAGCCGCTTGTAAAAGGTTTTCTTCATGAAGGGCACCACGCTCGCGCCCACCAGCGAGCAAAGAGAGATGAGTGTCACACACAGGATCCCATAGCCCCACACTGACAAACACAGGAGGAGAAAGAGGATAGAAAAAAAGAAAAAGAGGTATTAGTCGGGAAAGTGACGTCGTCAAAGTTATCACCGGGTTAGGAGGGAGAGTCGAGGAACAGTTAAATCCCTGAAAAGAAAGCAAGAATGAAATTAAGCCAACCTGAAGGGGGAAAAAAGAGATTACAAAAAAGACAGAGAGCCTCTGAGGAGACGACACACTCATCGTCCGTCTCTGCAGGGGCAGCGCAACCTTTCATTTGCAGTTGAGGATAACAGGTTGTCCTTTGGAGCAATGTTCATTCCCTCATTTTGGCAGGCAATTAAGGAGGAACTCCAATTTAATGACACTTTACGCACACACACACACACGCTTTGTCCTGGTCCACCCAGGTGTGTGCAGCAGTGTTCTAGCCTCAGGGTAAACACTAACCATCGCTGCAGACAATAAAAATAAAGGGGGCAACTCAGCTTTAAAATAGCCCAACAACAGCAGCGGGAGTGCTGCTAACGAGGGGTCACGTGGCTGTTTTTAAAAAAGGGGAGGATTTAAGGGAGCTGCGATATTCCTCCATTGTCCTGCGCGCGCAGCCAAAAGCGGGTGAGAGAATCGCTCGAATCGCAGATTTCGTGAAGCTCTTTCAGTCAGCGGCGGCGGGAAGGAGCTGCTGGTGCGGAGAAGGTATATAGCACAAGGTATATAGCACCCGTGAAGGGAAGCACAAAGGAAGGAAGGAAAAGAGGGGGAACATCCACAGGACGAGCGGAGCGGCACTCGGCCGAAGCTGCGCGGTTGTCGCGAGCAGCCGCCTCATGCTAAAAAGGCTTCGAAGGCTTTTTAAGCGTAGTTCTAGTTTTTTTTTTGTTTTGTTTTTTTGTAAGTGATTTATTGAATGTTGACTAGCACTTAAATACATATATACATGCACGCATATAGATGTACGGATGGACGGCAAACCTCTGGCAGAAGCTGCAGGATGGCATTGGAGTACAGCGTGCCAATGGCGAGAGCGACAAAAAAGGCCAGCACGTTTTTCATGTGGCGCGTCCTCATTAGCGGCACGATGAAGACTCCGGTGAGGGCGAAGACATTGATCACCGTTACGCTCAGGAAAGAGAAGCCCCACACTGGAGGAGGGCGGAGGTGGGGTGGGGCGAGAGGGG
>CAAKHG010026550.1:3019-13496 GCA_901007715.1 Dactylopterus volitans | reverse complement strand
GGGGGGGGGTCGTCTACCTGCCAAGGAAGAGATTAACTGGGTTAAAAATATGAGCCGAGGTTCGCAGTCTGGTGCGCGAGGGTGGGGGGCGGGGGGGCTTTAAGCGCTTGAAAATACAAGACAAAGATTGCTGCCCACAATCAGCACACACATAAACAAAGCTGTTATTTAGAAATGAAAGAAAAAAAATAAAATGAATAAAAATCACACGCATTGGCCAAAGCTTCAAAAGTACGTCGTTAGCTCGACTTTTGCACCGGGCACGCGCTCAAAATCCAGTTTGTCTGTGAAATAACTCGAGAGCGCTGCCGCCCTTCGTATCTCCCGGACGCCAAAACAGCCTCCAGGTCTTCAAGGGCATCCTACTGAGTGTGTAAAGTCAGCCTATATGCAGCCAAGGAAAGGAAGGAGGGGTGAGGGGGGGGGGGGCTGGTACCCAAATGGATGCCTTCCTGTCTGAAGCGTCTCGGTTGAGACTTTGATGAGATCTCTGCGACACACAGGATGTGCCGACCGAGGCAGGAATGCGTCGGATGCTGCGCCAAACTGAGAGACGCGATGTGAGCCCTTGGCCGGCGGCCCCGCTTTACTCTGCCTTTGGGGGACGTCGGGTTATCGCTGTCTCCAGGCAACGGGGCGGGCACTCGGAGCTCGGATCGGAGGAGGACAAACTCGCTCTTGAGCATTAGGTTTTTCTATTGTAACATTTCATCTCAAAAACATTCAGCAGAAACTGATCACGCGTGTGATCAATGTAACTTTTTTTTTTTTTAAAACAAGTTAATAAGATAAAAGGCGACTACAAATGACGATGATTATAAGTCGGTTACCTTCAGCGCCCGTCGGCCTCGGGGAGGCGTCGCCGCTCTGCCCGTCGGCCGCCTGCGCCCGGCAGGTGCCGGCGTCCAGCTGTTGCAGCATGGTGGGACACAGCTCCTGGAAGCCCGAGCCGTCCAGGCGGGACTGCTCGCTGATGCTGTGGCGCGCCAGCGTGTCGGCAGGCAAACACTGCGGGTGGGAAGCGCACCCGCCGGTCAGCTACCCATCAGCCTCTGGTTTTCTTAACTCGAATCGAAAAAGACGGTCTTTTTCGTTTTAAGCTCGGGGGCGAAGACAGTGGAGGCAATTGAGCACATTATGAAGGGTTTTTTTTTTTTTCGTGTGTGAAAACGTTCAGTTAATATCAGGGTCTGTGCACATGTTTAAAATAAATATAATCTCATGTTTTGTCAGTCATATTTACACGACTCTGAAACCTTTGTTTTTTGGGGGGGGTTTTTTCAGTCCAAAGCGTTTTGAGTCATGAGAAAAAAAGACAGCACATTTATCTTCTTCAACATTTTTAAACATTTGGTCTTCATTCCCAACAATGCCGACAGACGGGAAGTCGTGTCGTGAATGGAAATGCAAAATGTTTGCCTGAGGAGAAAAGTTAGGGAGGCCCTCGGAGTTATCGCTACTCAGAATGCCTAAAATTGGAATCAGGTGCGCCTCAGCAGATGCAAATGATGATAACATTGTTGAGAGGGTTTTGGAGGAGCCCGTCTCATTCAGAAACCTCAGGCTTCCTAGTTCTGGTTTGGCCCCAACTGCTGCAGTGAGTTGGGCCACCGTAGCGAGATGAAAAGATCATCTCTGAGGCTCTCAGAGAGAATTTTGTAGCTGCATGTCCTTCTGGAAAGGGATTTAAAAGAGATCTCCCAGCAATTACAAATCAGACATTCCACTGCGCCAATTTTTTTTTTTGGAGAACATTTAGAACAACTGCCAAGAGGGCCAGGTGAGACTGTCCAAGAAAGTCTGGCCCAAGATCAAACTGCAAAATGCTTAAAGGGGCCTCCAGTAATCCTAAAACGGCGTCACGGGACCGACATGAAGCTCTTGCCGCAGCCGATGTCAATTTCATGCATCTGCAAGGTTGGCAAGCTTGATTTTCGTGGGACGCGTTTTGCCCGGGGCGACCTGGGTGAGGACCAGGACCTGTGGGACAACGCGCTGGCCAGATGAGTCAAGAGTTGAATCATTTGCGCATCGTAGCAGGAGACATATTTGCATGCTTGAACCTCAGTCCAGCTGTGAGGTGTGAGGGCGGGAACGTCGCGGGTCCGGGGATCTGGCCAACTCGCCGTCATAGAATCAGGGCACTGGAGGAAATTGTGAAACCATCTGTCCGAAAAACTGAAGCTTAAGCCAGCGTGGAACACGCACGTCACGGACTCGTAAGACTGCTGAAACAGCAGTCTTACACGTCCGTGACGTGCGTGTCCTCACACCTCACAGCTGGACTGAGGTTCAAGCACGTGACGTGCGTGTTCCACCCTTTGGACCACCAAAGGCTGCAATGCCAGCTATGAGGGCATAGACGTCCTAACTTTTTCCTCTGTAAGAGTTTGCATTTTTTTTTTTTGGGTCATATTTTTGTGAAATAAACGATGAAAAAAGTTAAACTTTCATTGTTTTTGGTTCAACTGCAGCCCCCATTATCAACAGATAATGCCTGACTGAAGGTCCAACGTTAGCATGTACATGCTACCCAGCCAAACACTGCCAGACACAGATGGGCATTAACAGGTTGGTGGAAATTGGTGGTCTTATCATGTGGTTGGAGACTAGGTGGCAGCACATCAACTTGGACCACTGGCAGCCTGAGAACACGCCTGAAAGCGGTCCAGATGATTCTGCAGCTCCTTTAGCAGGATGTGAACCACAAAATCTTCTCCACCGCATGTGTTATACTGTGTTGTACATTTTCATAATGAATGGATACGTGAACACGCAGTACTCGATGTGTAAAGGCCTTCAGTCAGCATTCATGTCATGGGAAACAATAAGTAGAATTCAAAATCCTTCTCCTTACCTATAAAGCCCTTAACGGTCTGGCACCGTCATATCCGGAGGAGCTAACAGAACCATGCTACCCGCCCAGAACGCTGCGCTCCCAGAATGAGGGCTTACTTGTGGCTCCTAGAATCTCTAAAAGTAGATTTGGAGGCAGAACCTTCAGCTATCAGGCTCCTCTCCTGTGGAACCATCTCCTAGCGTTGGTCAGGGGGGGCCGACACCCTCTGAGAAGGCTTAAAACTTTCCTCTTAGACAGAGCTTATAGTTAGGCCTGGCTCACGCTGCCTTGGACCCGCCCCTAGTCATGCATTATTATCATTATTATTATTATTATTATTATTATTATATTACTGTTGATGACGTAACTGTGCACTTCAGATCCCCCCCATCCTCCAACCCTCCTTTCCCGCTCTCTTTCCCTCTTCCTCTCTCTCAACCCTACCAGTCAAGGCAGATGGCCGCCCACCTCGAGCCACGCTCTGTTTGAGGTTTCTGCCTGTTAAAGGGGAGTTTTTCCTTTGCCGCCGTCGCCAAGTGTTTGCTCCTGGAGGACTTTTTTTTTTATCTCTGTAAATTAAAGAGTACGGTCTCAACCTGCTCTTCTTGCAAAGTGTCACGATATAACTTTTGTTGTGATTTGGCGCTAATATAAATTAAAGTGATTTGAAGTAATTTCAGGAAAATTTCCAATCAAATTTGATCTTAATGTGTCTCATTTTACCCGTCCTAGAATTAGAAAGTCAGAAATGTTTCCCCATTGAGATCTTTTGAAATAAAGCGAAGGATGCTCAGCAGATGGCACTCCACGCCTTTAACAAACAATGGAAGGAGTCTCAAATGAGGGCGGCAGAAGGCGGCGGTGGAAAGCAGCGGCCGTCATTGGCCAAAGGTTGCAGTAACACCTTTGACTCTATGAATCACGAAGCCGCGCAAACACACCATCCCTTTCTAAATCACACAGCCGTGCAGCGATACACCTCTGAGCTCCTCCTGCAACTTATACCCAATAAAGAGCCTGGGCTACGTGACCCTCTAACCAGTTTGGGTTAATCTCTCAGACTTCTTTATGAAGCTGGCAGCGTTCGGCGTAATCGGCGTAATCTATTCAAAGCGGGTCAGCAAGCGAGCGGGTCAATCATCCCTGACACTGAGCATGGGAAATATGCTAACAATGCCAGCTATCTAGCACCAGCGACTCATGCTACTCCTGGAGAGGATTAAAAATTGATTTGCACTTCAATGATTTCCCGTACACTTGTTTGTTTATGCTGGCTTGCTTACTGTTTAAGATGGGAAAAAAGTCTTATGTAATAGTAGATCACATCACTGATTCCTTGCCCCCCCTCCGCCCTCCCGTGATGTGCCAGGACCGTGTGTGGGAGGTGACCTTTCTCCACAGAGCAGACAACAAATTCTTGAGGAGAATCAAGATATGGATCATGAACGCCTCCGCACAAATATGTCCATATCTGATGTGGGGAGCCAAGCTAGCGCGTGCAACTGTAAGCTAGCGTTACTGCTGAAAATAGCTGTTAATCACTGGAGCTAATTTTCTTATAAAAATATTAATTACAGCCACAAGAAACATTGACTAAAAGGGTCATTTGCAATGATGCTAACAAGCTAGCGCAGACGATAAAGCGATAGGGAGAAACATATTACCAGAAACAACCTTTAGTTAGCATTTATTTTTTTGATGACAAACATACTGTTGCTACATGTATGACTCCCACTTATAGAGATCCTATAGCTTTGTTAGCATCATCGCAAAGCATTGCTTGGAAGGTCAGGTGAGGTCCATCAACGCAACATCTGAAGAAAATGTATATCTTTCCAGTTATTGAAAAATGTTTAGGCGGATCCATCCAGAGTCTTTATCTTAAACACAAATACCAAAATGTGGCTGATGCATGAGACGACATGGCCGCAGGTTAAGATGCGTAACACAGCGTGCTAACGCGGGAGAGCAGAGGAAAGTGGTTCTCACCTTGGAGACGTTTAATTTGGGAGCCTTGGTCGTGTGCGTCTCTGCTTCATTGCCGCTTTCGCCGCCCCCTTCGCCCTGGCCCTGGCTGAGGGCGGCCAGCAGGGAGCGCAGCTGAGGCACCGTAATGGTGCTGTTGTCCCCGTAGCGGTCAAGCAGGTCCTGGAGCGCCTGGGCAGGGGACTGCGTCTGTGCCCCCCCCTGAGCCGCCACTGGGCCGCAGGGGCAGAGCAGCAAGGTTACGGCCAGGGCGAACGTTGCCAGCCGCTGGAGGGGGGCGACGGGGGAGGACGGGCGGCCCCGATCGGACCGTCTGAGCATGGCTTCTTCACTGGCTGGAGGACCTGGATTCTGTTGAGGAAAGGACAGACAGGCCTGGATGAGAGAGAGACTAAACACAACCCATTAAGTCTGCGACCAAAAACCTTTGTTCTCTAAAGAATGCGACTTAGTACTGCACGAGTACTTAGTCCTGCTAAGTAATGCTCCTGTTGGATGCAAGTAGTGACCCGAAAAGACCATAAAATGTCCGCAGAAAAAGGAAGATGCCGACTGAATTTTTTTTAGATTGTCCTTGACGCCTGCTCTCACGAGTCAAAGTGTCCTTGAGCAGGACACTGAACCCCGAGATGCTCCCGATGGGCAGGCCATTCCCCCTTTAAGGAAGCTCCACCGCCAACACTGCGTGGACGCGAACGATGGGTGAAAGGCTGTATCTTAAAAGCACTCCAGGGGCAGAAGGCGGCAGAAAAGCTTGATAAAAATTTAGTCCAATTAAGGAGTTTAGTGGAGTTTACCAGTCTCTGTGGCTGTGTTATGATGCAGCTACATCTCCTGCCTCCTTTATGCATTTTAAAATAGAGTACTAGCTAAGCTTTCCAGCCCCCCTCCCATTACCGCGAAACGCCTCGTTTACAGCAAAGCAAACAAACAACTGGCTCCATCAATCAATTACTTACCAAGCTGACACGTCGCATCTCAGTCTCGGCGCAGTCAGCAAACGGCCATTCAAACACTCCCGCTCATTAAAAATTCAGACTCCGCTGAATTACCCCGCGTCCCCGAAACTTAATATTTATACCATCGTATGTTTCATACATAAAATGCTGCAAAAAAAAAAACCCAGTTTCACACACAATCAGGTGCAACTGAGCCGCAATGTGATTACATGTGATTACATGTGCTGAGAGATTTTAGATTCCTAACAACATTAAAACTGGTCGACGTGGGCGCTTTAACTAAATAAAATTCATACCATCCTCTTTTTGACAAGCCTTCATGCGCGCGCTCTCCCCATATGAGGCAGACCGTCACGTCCCCGACGCCTGACGCACAGAGAGCTGATTCATCCCAGGAAACCCTCCACATGCAAAAGCAGGATGAATAAACAGGCCTATTCATTTTTTTTTTTTTTTTTTGAAAGGCATGCTCACCTTTTCCTACAGAGTCTCTAATGATAGCCGGCGCATAAAGCTCCCGAGTCAGGCTGTCTGCCCCGGGGCTGCGCGCGTGCTTCCCTGATGCCCTCGGCTAACCGGCCGTTGGAGACGGGGGTTGTGGGAATAGCGAGCGCAGAAGAAGAAGAAGAAATGCCTGAGGAGAGCGGTGGGCACTTCAGGGGTGCGGTGGACTGTGGAAGACCAGAGGGAGGGAGATGGAACTCGGGTTACGACTCGCAGGTGGGGAAGGAACGAATAAGAAAGGATGAGAGTAAAGCAAAATAAAAATAAAAAAAAAGAAGAAGAAAAATAATAAAATGGCAGCTCAAAAATTGCCACTCGGACCGCAGAAGTCCAGCAAAAGCAAACCGCTCCGGGCCTCGCACCGCAATGAGCACGCCATGTTGATTTCTACTCAGCTATATGAAGAAAGAGCCGCTTTGCTCGGCCGGAGGTGGAAGCGGAGACGGCAGAAGGCGGGATTCTGCGGCGCCGCCGGCGGCGAGCCGGGCTAAGTCGCCAAACGCGGGCGGAGAAGGAGGAACCTGCTGGTTTATGACCCCTCGGGACGAGTCCCGCCGGGCACTGTAAAGGAGAGGCGGCGCCCTCCCTTCCGCCGCTGAGCCGCCGCTCCCTCCAAGCCGGTTTGTGTGCCAAAACTATAAACGTGCATCTCGGCGGAGTGGCTGTGCGGGAATGTGAGAGTGTGTGGATGTAACTCTCGAGCTTGTGCGGTGGTAAGGAAGTAATACAGCTTTCAAAAGGTCAGTCTGCTTTCTCCTGCCTCTAGTTTGCGTTCTAATTTGCCGAGACTCTCCTCTTCAACCAGACGCGCTCTCCCCGCTGAGTTGTGCTCTCTCTCCCAAACTTCCGCCTCGCGCTCGCTCTAATGAGCGCTTGTTTCGAAGCTTTGGGCAAGAGAGGAAAAACCAAGGTACGTCAAACGGAGAGAAACCCACTATCAGCCTGTTTCGATGCCATTTGATATGTATTTATTTATTTTTTGCCGAGACTTCTGTTACGCAATCCTAAAAGTTACAGGAGCGCTGAACCTTGCCCTCATTAGCACTGGCTGATGCACCCGTGGAACACAGGTGGAACATAGGGGAAGGTTGTGTTAGCGTGCAAATGACGAGATCCGGGAAAAGAAAAAAAAAACACCCAAAACTCTGCTGCTGTTTAACTATTAAGTGTCGTGGTAAATCTTTGTGGAGTTTGGAATGAAAAGGAAAACAGCTAGAGGTCTTCTTGGAACGGCGCCACACGTGGGCCCCTTGGACCAGATCTGGCTCCTCAACCATCTGTCGCAGCCCGCAACGTCATCAAAAAACAAAACAAAACAAAAAGTTTGAATAAAATTAGTGAACCTCAAGGCTATCTGTGCTGCTGTTTAAGGTTTAGCCCTTTTTTTAAACAGGGGCTCTGCCTTCTGCGGCTGATAATAGCCTAAAGTAATCCACACCTACCAGATCCATGTAGTTTAACATCGTTAGGCTCTTTGCGTTTCATGTATCAATCCAACCGTCACATGCTCGGGCCTTCCCCTGCCTTCTCTAAGTCAGTCTGGCCCTCGGGAGAAACCTGCTGCCCACCGCCGATCGACACGGTAATTAAAATACTGTCCATGTTAGCTGCGGCTCAAATGGATGATGTGGATAAAATCATCGTATTCCATTGAGTACTACATACATTACACGCCGATCAGTTATGACAGTACGTGCACTGACAGGTGCAGTGAGTAACGCTGATTATCTTGGTTATCGTGGCCGGTGTCTGTGAGTGGGACGTATCGGGCAGCAGAGTGAACATTCTGTCCTCAAAGCTGGTCCAGCGTGAGGATTTGAGCGAGTCTGGCGAGGAACAAACTGTAATGTCGAGACGACCGGGTCAGAACGTCTCCCAGAACTGCAGCTCTTGTGGGGCGATCCTGGTCTGCAGTGGTCAGGACCTATCAAAAAGTGGTCCAAGGAAGGAAAAGTGGTGAACCAGTGACAAGATCATGGGTGGCCAAGGCTCACTGATGCAGGTGGGGAGTGAAGGCCGGCCCGTGTGGTCCGATCCAACAGACCAGCCACTGGAGCTCAAGTTCCTGAAAACGTTGCTACTGGTTCTGACAGAAAGGAGTCGGAACACACAGTCATGGCGGTTTGTTGTTTTTGGGACCAGTCAGGGTGCCCATGCTGACCCCTGCCCACTGCTGGAAGCACCAACAATGGACACGGGAGCACCAGAACTGGACCACGGAGCAACGGAAGAAGGTGGCCTGGTCTGATGGATCAGGTTTTCTTCTATGTCACGTGATTGGCCGGGTGTGCGCGCGCGCCGCTTAACTGGGGAACAAACGGCGCCAGGATGCACTATGGGAAGAAGGCGAGCCGGCGGAGGCAGTGTGATGCCTTGGGCAATGTTCTGCTGGGGAACCTTGGGTCCTGCCATCCATGTGGACGTTCCTTTGACACGTAGCAGCTACCTAAGCATTGTTGCAGACCATGTCCCCCTTCCATGGAAACGGTATTCCCTGATGGCAGCGGCCTCTTCCAGCAGGATAATGCTCCCTGCCACAAAGCAACAACGCTTCAGGAACGTTTGAGGAACACAGCAACCAGTTCGAGGTGCTGACTCGGCCTTGAGATCATCCAGATCTTGTGCTGGACAAACAAGTCCAATCAATGGGGGCTCCACCTCACTACTTCTGAGACTTCAAAGATCTGCTGCCAGATATACCACCGCACACCTTCGGAGGCCTGGTGGAGTCCAGGCCTTTGAAGGCTCGGGGCTGTTTTGAGGATGAAAGGGCCAACCTACACACTATTAGGCAGGCGGTCATAACGTTATGGTGAATATTGGAATGTGCAGTGTACTTTGGCATAGAAAACAAAGAGAAATTCAGTAGAGAAGCCACCCTCCCCACCCCCATGTGACAATATACAGTTCCATACAACCCATTTGTCAAGCTACCACTCGACAAAGGGAACTTTATGGTGCAAACGTCCTGAAATCGAATTCCTCTTCCACCTATTTGCAGCATTACGAGCAAAGACTCAACACAAAAGAGTCCCTTTTAAAGCTCAACCGCACTGATGGAAAGTGACAGCTGAATTGACCCCGCTGCGGGGAGGTCGTATCAACCCGACCTTCATGATGCAACCCATTTTCGGCCGCAACCCTGCACCGGTCGGGAATTTCCAACGTGGGTAAACACACGCGACGTTTCCAAAAGGTGGGAAAGCAGCCAGCGGGGGGTAAAGTGACACCTCTCTGCTCTTCTGCATTCATTTTTCATTAGAGCGGGGGAAACGTCTGCGGCAGCAACGGGCAGCAGCACAGGCGTGAAAAATTCATTCGCGCCTCAATTTGCTCCCACCGCTGTGGTGCAATTAGAAGCTCGGCCGCACTGCTGGTATCTCGTCAGCATCAGCTGATAATCCGCCCGCCGATTTAACTCGTGAAAAAATGCTCTGCTCAACTTTTTTTAAATATGAATTCTCGATTGCAAAAAAAATAATAAATAAATAATCCCGAGTATCTTGTGATTCACACCAGGATTCAACTGCCTCGCGGGATGAGCGCTTTATATACACAGCCCCCTTTCCAAAAAAAACCCGGGAAGCTGAGAAAAAGGAAAAACAGACACAGAATGCGAAGATTTGCAAAACAATGAAACCCCCGTATTCAATTTCACAAAGTCAACACATCAAATGATGAAACTGAGAAATGCCCGTTTTTTTTTTTTTTAAATGGGCTTTTAATGCTGCGCAAATAACCAGACTGCTTCCCCTTCACATTTTAAGACCCGTCTCCTTGACGACGACAAACCTTGGCACACATTACTACCGACACACGCGCGGCCCCGCTCGGATAAACTCCTCACATTTTGGTTTATTATTTTTTCGGGGTCTGGAGAGTTCACAGGTCCAAACAGCAGTGTTACAAGAAACTCTGCAATTTTTTTTTTTTTTTTTTTAAAGTAGAACGGCGCGTTCTCTTTCTGGACAAGAGACCTTTTGACTTTTCGGCGCGAGGTCCAATCAAAAGAGCACAGACATGACTATTCAGTGTCGGGGCGCCGGGTCGGAGTCGCGTCGCCACACACGCAGAGCAGAGTCGCACCGCCTCTACTTCGGCTGTGTGTGTGTGTGCGCGCGCGCGTGCGTGCGCATGCGTGTGTGTGTGTGTGTTTATATATGTGTGCGTGCGTATAAAATTCATAACT
>CAAKHG010026537.1:8337-27925 GCA_901007715.1 Dactylopterus volitans | reverse complement strand
CCCCCCCCCCCCCCCCCACAACCCGGCCCCTCTCCACTCCGTCTGTAATCAGCATCACCCTAAAGATTATTAAAGTGCACATTACCTCCGAGGACCACCTGGTGCAAAAAAATAAAATGCTCTCTCCGCGGAGCGGCAATCGATAAACTTCCAGATGGAACAAGACGTCTTATTTGGCTGCCTTTAGCAAGGTGAGCCAGGAACCAGTCGCTTGATATTTAGAACAAGAAAAAAAGGATGATTTGCAGCAGAGCGCAGGTGGCGGAGCGCGATTGGCTCAGAGGAGCAGGAGGCAGCGGCGACGCCAGTCAACAGGCTGCTCTCATTGTTTTGCTCATTTTCGGTCTTCGCTCTACGAGCCCCGCGCTCTGGAGGACAAGTTTGATTTCTGCAAGAGGTAATTCGAGAAAGTCATTTCTTAATTTAAGGCGATTAAACCCCACCCACCCACCCCCGGCCCCCACACACACACACCAATGCAAAGATTAATATCTCGCACAGCTGACATTAGATTACTGCGTTTGCTCTTTCAGATGAAGGAAGAAATGACTTTGATTTCATGGTTCTCGTGGTAATATTCTAATGATTATGAAGAGAAAACTAGATGGGTTTTACTTTTTTTTTTTTTTCCTAATGATCTGGATAAACCTTGAAATTGAATGTGTTGTTCCTCCCTAACGTTATATTTATGTAGTTGGACCTAAACGGCAACTTGCTCACCATGGTGTGTGTGCGCGCGCGTGTGTGTGTGTGTTAGCGCTCCCCAGCTTCCCAGCAGTCGGCTTGTTAGCGAGCATTGTGTTGATGAGCGACCCGCAGCTTTTCTCAAACAATTTACCTGACTTTCAGCCGCATTTTTGTTCGTGCATCCGTAATCTTGAAGGCAGCCGCCGAACGAAAGGGAAGCCGCGACACAATAAGCTCCCACACACACACACACACACACACATTTATCCGTCGCAGCTACCAGACGAGATGAGACAGCAGCCCATTGGGAGTGGATGTCAGCAAACTTTGTGCGATTTTACTTCTTGTTTTCTGGTGCTCTTCGTGTCGGCTGAATCGTTTTTAATGAAACGTTGCATCTGTGAAGAGCAGTTTGGCTGCACTGGAAGCTTTCTGATATCCGTCCTCTCAGAAGCAGCCGAACTTTTCCCTGCGTCTACTTTTACTTACTTATTTTTTTTTTTTACTACATTTGATGAATCTTATCAAGGCAACTATTTGAATATTTAGTTTGGAAACAAAAATCAGTCGGGCGCCACTTGCTTGGCTTGCTTAACGGGATGGGAATGATCAATGAGACAAAGGAACTGTAAACGCGGAGCATTTTCCTGCTTAAATTTGACCTCAAAAAGGCAAAAAAAATTAGTAATCTTGAGTTTGATGACTGAAATAAATTGTTGTTATTCTTATGAAGAAAAAACAAACTGAAAAGTAAAGCAGCATGGATCCTAAACCACGATTGCAAACATGCATCCTGGTGTTCATTTATCGGACCAGAGCGTGTGGGGATGCGGCATCTCCAGCTACTTCTGCTACCACCTGGAATTGCTCATGTTGCTTTGCTGCTAGTTCAACAAGATCTGGCAGGAGAACGTCGCATTCAGCGTTTGGTTGAAGCCCAACGAAAACAATTAGGAGCTTTTAAAAGGCATTTAAAGTCAGGGGGGGGGAAAAAAAAACCCTGCCATAATACGCCACAAGCAAGTGCCCGCTATTGTCACCCGGAACAATGTCAACCCCTGCAACCCATTCATGCGACCTCCAGGCAGCGTCCAGGCTGCAACAAAAAAAAAAAAAAAAAAATCCCGTCACGTTAACTGAATCGGCCATTCGTTCTGTTCATTTGCAGCCGTCCCCGGAGTCAAACTTTACACTTCTTTTTGAAATGGGACATGAAATAGGAGCTGAATTGCAGCAGCCCCGCGTCAAACAGCCCAGAGTGTCGGCGCAGATCTGGTGCATATGCGAGCCGTAAAAAAAAACCAACCACATGTAAAGCGATTGTAATGGTCACAAATGGCTTGGGGAGCGGGCGAGTGAAGCCCTTAACCCCTAACACCCGGCACCCCCCACACGCGCCCCCCTCAAACCACCGCCGCCTCTGCCGGACCTTTGAAATTAGCCCTAATGGCCGAGTCGTGGATATAATCAGTCTAAATGTCAGATAATGTCTCCCCAGCCCCAGAGAAGCTAATTTCACACTTGATGTTAAGACGTTACCTCAGTGGAAAGGCAAAAAGCACTTCACTCAAGACTAAATCACGGAGGCGGCTGCTTCACGGAGAAAAAAAAAGCCGAATATGATAAAGCGGCAAGATCTTTCAACAGGTATTTTTCAGTTGTTGTTTTTTTGTTCATTTCTCCTGATTATTCTTGTTAGGTACTCGCTAATTCAATAGTGGGTCAACTGCTGAAAAAAAAAAAAAAAAAGTTTTCCCATCTCAGTCGCACGGAGCGATGCCTCAACTTCACGCTGACCCCCGGGCACTCAGACATGATGTTCATCCCTCCCGTCTGTCTGCATTCGGACGGATAAAAGCGCCGCGCGGTGTGAGACCGTCCTCAGTCTGCCGTCTGTCACGGAGCTTTTGCATCAAGCCTCGGCGCAACCTTTCAGAGCATTTTGTAAATGCTGCTGAGGTAATTAATCAGACAACAAGTGACATTTTCAATGCTGAGGAATGCACATTGGAATTGTTAATATCCCTCCAAGACACACTTAATATGTGCATAATCTCATTGTGATTACAATAGATATTAATGGTGCGGAACACGCGCCGATAACCTCGGTGTGAAATGTGAGAGGGGTGCTGGTTGTTTAACGGCACCGCCAGATTAAAAACGGCGCGGTCAAGCAAACGCAGCGCACCCAGAGAGCAAGCGCGCACTTCGCATGCACACATGCGCCACTCGCACAAAAATAAAAGGCCGGCACCGCGCTCACCGGCGGATTCATAGCGGAGCTCGTGGGTTCAGTTGCTATAAACATGGGGTTTGCGTGGAGCGGCGGAGCTGAGAGTACCATTACACCGAAGCCACTGTCTCGCAAAACAATGCGGGCGGTTCTTGAAAAGCCGCGGACATTTAAATACTATTTTGATTGAATTCTCATAGTTTTCAAAGACTTTTCAGTCCACCGCACAATTACAGCAGCAGCAGCTCCCGCAGCAGCAGATTCTGCTACAAATGACCTTCTGGTTTTATTAAAGCTGGCTTGGGATTTATTTCCCGGGGGAAAAAAAAAAAAAACTTGCTAAGTTTTGTGATTGGAATGCAGTTGTAATTTTTTTTTTTTTTTTTTTTTTTTTGATGCGAGCGAAAGTCGGCGACTGCATCCAGACCGCGGAGAACAAGCAAAAGACCAACATGAGCCATTTCGATAGGTATTGTTTCGACTAAAAAGACGCGCCCCTCCATCTGTACGACGACGCACGCGGACAAAAGCGCGCACGCACGGTTACGCGTTGGTACAGGCTTCACAGAGGAGGAATTTAGGCCGTCGCCATAGTGAAGTTGGCTGCCGAGTGACTGAAGATGACTCCATAGGGTCTGTGGGGATTTACCGCTCAGAGGTTTCACGCGAGCCAGCGGGGAGGGGGGCAGATGGAGCTGTGCATACCTCGCATATGTGTCTGCGAGCCTTCACGTGTGTGTGTGTGTGTGCGTGTGTGTGTGTGTGTGAGTTCCACGTCTGTCTCACACCAAAACACACGCACATTGTTTCAGACAGTGTGACGCACACCGGCGTCGATAGAATGGACGCGGCGGACCTTTTTCCGCGGCAGACATGTTGGTTTGGTCGCTTCACTGTTCATGATAACGGCGGCGCTGTTCACCTTCGGGCGTCCCGGCCGAACCACGAACGACATGACAAATCGGGACGGTGTGACGGGCAGCCGGCGGTCCCTGGGGGCTCTCGTGTTGACGCAGCTAAATGGAATGAAGATGTGGACTTTAGCGCTTATCCGACTTGGGTATCACATTTAACGGGTGGGCAGCGTCGGAAACTATTATATCCAGGAGAGAGTTTGAAAGCTTAAAATCCACAAAACAGGGAGGTAACACACCTTCAGGAGAGGTAGGTGTTTTCGCTGAATCTCGTCTCGACATATTGCTTCTCTGTGGCTTGGCGTGCCTCGCGTCCTCATTCATCATCACAAATTCTCTGTTTTCTTTTTGTAAAGAATCACCAAATATTACCTTGACTCCCAGGGCTTTACAGCATCAAAGTATGGCAGAAACGTCAACTTTTTTTCCGTCGCGTCTTTTCAGAAACCGTCTTCTCTCAGTCTCGTCGCATGCGCGCGGAAGAGAGAGAGAGAAAAAAAAAAACTTCTCATGAATAACGCGGCCACGTGAAAGAATAATGGCGGGAGATGGTTCCACTAATCTGGACAAAAGACTCGCGGAATGTTTTATTGCGTATACGTTCTAAACATATCGACCAAACCTAGCAGAATACAGATTTCCTGCAGTCGATTAAATTATTCCTCTGCTTCCCTCTGCAGAGACCAGCGTGTTTACAGAAGGTCGGGATGGACCTTAATTCAGTCTCCAATTAAAAAGCAGGCTAACCCCACAGTAACAGGATTGCATAACAGCCTGGCTCGCTCATTATGTAATACAATACAGACGGAACTGGGCAGCAGCTCCACTGTTAGACGCCATTACTGGCTGTGTCATACATGATTTCTGGTTTCCATCCATAGATGCAGCAAACGCCGTTCTATAGTGGGCACAAGTGGATATGGAAATCGGGTTTCATTTCATGTTAGCAAGGCCCAAATGCTCAAGATATTCAACTTCAAATGAGATTTAAAGTTAGCGGGATCATTTTAGCCCCCGTTTTCATAAGGGACCAAATTGTTTTCAATCAAAATAGAAATATTACCTTAGTGATGTCAGGATATTCAGATTATCCGGATTATGATAATTCACCTTGATAAATCTGTCACGATCCTCTATCCTTCCATCTCGAGAACTAGTTTCTGTTGATCTTGCGTGATGAGCAGCGACTGGAATCAATCGGCTCGCACAGGTTACTCATATTTGCGAATTTCTGCGCTCAGATGCTCCTCGGTTCGCTCCGTTGTTGGCGAGTCTGATGCAAAATGGCGGTCCAGCAGGCAGGAGAAATGGGAGGCCACATACCAGAAATGATGTACTAAAAGCCGACCAATCACAGCCTTTGCGGTCTGTGCCACCGCAACGCAAGGTTAGAATCTTTGGGAGGTGCGCCAGGCCGCCACCTCGTCGCAGAAGGATAAACCCGAAGCTTTTAGACCTCTATCGTTTCGTCTCTGCACCTCATTAAAAGGGCACCAGCCACTAAGCTTTTTTTTTTTTTTTTTTTTTTTATCAACTATGAAACTGACCAGCCTCGACTCTGTGGCGCAGATGTTCGGAAGCCTCTCGGCGGGAAGCGAGCCTCGCGATAATCGGTGGAGGTTGTTGGGCTTGAGGAACCGCACAGTGGGTCTCGGTGCGGGTGGTGCGGTCGAGGCTCAGCTCACGTTCCTCACGTCTTCCCTCTGGGGTCTGCTTGGGAGAAACGAGCCCTCGGCGGCGCGGCGGCGCGGCGCCTTCGCTCGCGCAGAGAGACACCTCCGGCCATGTCTCGCCTTTCCCTGCAAGGTTCATGTGTTTTGTTTTTGTTTGTTTTTTTGCCCAGGAATTGTTCAAATCCGTGCTTCATATATAATGTAGGCCCGTGTGAGCGTCGCATGCCGACGCACACCAGCGATGTACGGCCTGCTCTCCTGCCAGACCGCAGCTACCCTTGCCAGCAGTCATATGTCAACCATCATCCAAAGCCACTTGCGCAGCCCGTTTCAATATTTATGAGAATAGGAAACCTGTTTAAAGTGTGTATAATTGCTTTGGCTCATATGTGCCACAAATCAAAACACCATCTTGGTGGTACTAAATACAGGAGTGCAAATATGAGTAATCTAATGTTGTCATGATGTATTTATCTCTCCTCTCCAAATGCGACCGTCAGTGGGAAATCATATTTGCACCAGCTTCTCGCTAGCTGGCAGTTAGCCTAGCTCTTACTCAAAGTGTGATTGTTACTAAATATTTGCATTCTCTGACATTTCACCGCATGAATAAAACATTTTTCCCCCCCCCATGCGTTCACATCTAAACCAAAAAAAAAAAAAAAAAAGGCCTTGATCAGACGACTTCCTCAAATCACATCTCCGCTACGGACTGTCCACACAGGATTTTGCGCGTCTGGACATCACCAACTTGTCCTCTTTGGGTTGCCGTGGTAACAGTTTGAGTCGGCTACGAGTATGCGGAAGCATGAGAAAAGGGGATTAATCATATTAGCCTCCCTTTCACCGCCCGGGATTTGACGTCCTGTTTCAGTAGTAGTCAAGATGCATCGAAATCCGATTGGAGTCATATGTGGATTTGCACAACCCAGATCTCCTGATTTTTATTTTTAATCTTTTTTTTTTTTAGGGGGGAGGGGTTCAATCTGAGTGCAATTAGGGCTCGTGTCCTGAACGTAGGTGAGGTCGTTTCCAGACTTGCTTTTATGCTCAATATGATCATCTCTCAACCGAAGCTGTTGTGTTACAGCTCCCGATGCCGCAGTAAATGACGCTACGTATGTATGTTAATTTCTCGGGCAAACATCTGGGTGATGGGCTGCTGGAGCTGGTAATGAGGGCTCGCCGTTGTTTTTGCTTCCTCTAATCATTAGATATTCTGCTCAGAGGCACCCAGACTTTTGCTCAATGACTCTCAAGGTTGGAGCGACGACATAAAGGCGCACCACGGCGCGGACTATAAATATCTCCATTCTGATAAGTCGTCGTAGGAGTTCTGTGAAATTTTCTTCTTTTTTTTTTCCCTTCTCCCGTCCACCTCTTCATCTGCTTCCGCTCCGCTTTGTACAACTTGTACCTCCTTGTGCCTCTCGCCCTCAAATTCAACGGAAGCAGAGCTACTCAGCCATCGGGGACAAAGTGCAGCACGAACATATGTTCCGGTCGTGCAAAGGGAGACAGACACATATGCAGCCTCGGCGCGGGTAAACAGATCTATCTAATAAATGTTCCAAATAGGACCTCGAGAGTGACTCATTTGTCCTGGGCCCAGGTGCCCCCCCACCACCCAAGACACACACACACACACACAAGGTCAACCGTTGTGCATGCCGAAAGCTTTAAGGGAAGCAACAGAACAGAGGCGGCAACGTCGACTTAATTCCCCGTCGACGCTCAGAGCCAATAAGCTGCTGCCCAAGATGTATAGGAGCATTAACAAAGCAGTTGTTTGTGTGTTTGATTAAGTGTGTGTCTGAGTGTTTGAGCCCGTGTGTATTTTTGTGTGTTAGAACTCTTTGATTAATCCCTTCCTTTCGGCAGGGAACATTTTTGTTTTTTTTTGTTTTTTTCACCCCCCCCCCCCCCCTCCTTCCAGAAAACAATGCGTGCGTATTCATGAGAAAACACAAGGAGATAATGCTACATAATGCAAAGTAGCTGTCAGTGCGGAGCGAAAAAGAAAAGGAAAAGCCGAACGCTCGTATCCATCTAAAGGAATCGAGAGAGTGGGGAGCACACAAACGGGGGCTTTCATGTGGCGCTCTTTCAGCCGCTGCCACCGCGAACCGTGAAAATTAGACGAGCGCATTTAATTTGAGTCCAACGTGACTCATTCCGCTCGTTAGGTGCGGAAATATGAGAAAAATATTTCATCCTTTTGTTTACTGCGCACACACGGATGGCAAACGGTCATGTTTCAGATAGGGCTGCGTGTGTGTTCTTTAACTGATATCAATCTCTGGTGAATTAAGTGTGAATAATTTAGACAAAAAAACCCGCGCGTATTTATTTCACTTTAGGTTTTATCCAGTTATAGTGGTCATTTGTTATGCTAATGAGGCACAAACAATGTAAAAGGGCAAGTGGGGTTGTATGAGATACGGGGCTTTATTTAGTTTACTTACCTCAAAGTAATCATCATCCATTTGGCGATGATGATCAAATTATTTCGAAGAAGTGAATAAAACAGAAAACAAAAACAGAATAGGTAAGAAAATAACAATCAAAAATGCACAGTACCGCAGTTACATAAATTAATCACATGTTCGAAAAGTAGTACGAAGAAGTATAAACTTAAAGACTCCTACCCTTTTTTGAAGTGTTCATCGTTCCTCCTATGAGTATTTTACAAGCGTCTGCTCCCATTTACAACTTAGCATGTATACAACTCCGCACCATACAAATACAAACAACTATCCAGATTTCGCTCATGACTCCATATAATTAAGAAAAAAAAAACTTGATATGATAAAGAAAAAAGTAAGTGTGTAGTATTTTTTTTTTATTTTTATTTTTTTTTTACCATTTTAACCTGGTAACTCTCAGCAAAACAGCTGATTTAAGGTTGAACACGGCGCTCCATTTCACTGCCCCCCAAGCGTAGGAATACGGCTGCACTGCGGTTGAGAAATATGTAGTTTCAAATAAAAGGTCAGTTTAAACACATGATAAAGTGGGGCATTAAAAATGTAGCAAAACTCCTAAACGGATATTGATTTTTTTTTTTGAAGGTAACCCTCTTTAAAACTAGCTAATCGTAATAGATTGATTCATGATTAATTAGAATGCCTACTTTCAGAATGAGAGAAAGAAATATGGTGATTAAGATGTAATCCACACCGATTGAGGCTGCAATTAGCAGTTGTTTTAATTGTCTATAGATCAGTCAATTGCTTTCTTGATTAATCAGTTAGTTATTTGGTCCAGATATTTTTGATTCATTCTCTCAATCTGAGAATTTGGGCCTAAAAAAAAAAAATCCTCAAAGTGATAAATTGGTTTGTCAAAAGTTGTTGATTAGTTGACAACTAATTCATTAATTATTTCAGTTCTAAGGCTGTTATTCACATTTAAGGGGGGATATAGAAAATCTTAATTGATACTTGCAATTTCCATTACTCAGAGTGGTCCAGGAGACGGATGAAAAGATAATCTATTGGCTTATTAAACGGAAAACGCTATTTGCAAGTTGTATATTAAATTGCAGTAAGCCTTGGACGCACAACACCGTTGGAATTCAATTTTTCAAATTAGCTTAGCAGGAAATGTAATTATTGCATGGACACACTGGCGGCCCAGGGATTGATGTTCTTAGATGTTTGGACACACGAAATAAAGGGATTTCACAATAGAGGCCAGGCTTGGAAAACATTATTAAAGCCTCACTAATCAATACCTCGACATCAATAACGGCTGAAATAACTGTGTGTCACGCGGAAGAAGTCTCAATGACGGAACTACACAGAATTATGAATTGCAATATTTGTAGGATCCTGTCAGGTTTTTTTTTTTTTTTTTTTTTTTAACACTTTAGCACCGTTCAGCTCATTTTTTGGTCATGCAGTCCGCAAACTTACTGTTTCAACGCACGCTCGTGTTTCAAGAAAGCTCAGATAAGGCCAGTGTGCATCAACCCAGCCGGCATTCGGAGCGAGGAGGTTGACTATTACATTAGTCAGATGGCCCGAAAAAAAAAAAAAAAAACATGAAAGATACTGCTGCCTCGGGAGTGCCGATGTTTAAAGACTCAACCTTTTAGATTTATAAGGTGATGATATGTCAATGTTGTGTTTATGGCGTGTTATATGGTAACAGAGCTGTAAAATTGTAAAGACTAAACATCAGTAACTTCATCCTGCATTTTAACCAGGTTCTGCAGGTGCCTAACAAAAAAAGAAAAAAAAAAACCACCATAGAGGATTTTTCACACTTGAGTTGATGAGTGGGGAGATTACAGCAGATTAAAAACACTGACAGCCTGCACATTTTGTGTTGGATGTGAACAGTGAAGTGTTCAAGTTAATCATTTCCTCCTCGTGTTGATTAAACATTGTAATCCTTTACATTTTCCGCGGCACATTCGCTAGCGTAAATTAGACTCACCAGATCCCGATGCTTCATGACGGAGAGGAGAAGAACCTGCCTGCGTTTCTTCGTGTTGACGGGCCGGGAATTTTACCGGTTTGTACGTCAGTCGTTTGTGTGTCTTTGGTTTGTCCTGTTCGTCGCGGTCCCCCATAAAGTTAACAGGAACATCGGTCATCATAACGAGCCACTCCTGAATAACCGCCCGACCGGACCGACCGTCGGGGAAGCGCGCGTGAGCGAGCGCGTGCGTGTCCGGGTTTACGCGAGCGTGCGCGTTTGCATCAGACAGGGGCGGGAACGCCAAAAAACAGGCATGCAGGCCGAGCCGAGTGAAGCTGGAGGCGCACCAAGGGAGAAAGTAGATGGCAAAGGAAGCAAGTGGGGAGGCAGATTAGTTGGCAACAGGGGAAAGATGGAAGGCTGGATGTTCATTGAAGAGGTGGATGAAGGAAAAGGAAGATTCTTTTTTCGAGCTAAAGGGAGAGGAAGGTGGCCAGGAATATAAACGAACCGGTTAGTTGGTTGGAACCAGCGCTGGACGCTTTAGCGTTTTTTGTTGTCCGTGGCCGTTTCATCTCCAAACGACAGTGACCGAGCTTGACCACTAATGCAGTTTTAGCTTAGAATCTGAAGACGCGGCAAGTTCTTCTCAGGGCGCCGTTTGACACCGGCCTATACATCACGAATGGTAATTCTGCTGGGCCGAGTGTGTGCGGAGTATATGATGTATGAAAGGAAATTATGGGCCTAAAAGACAGGAGGACGGAGAACTTTGAATTATTTAGAAAGGGAGCCCCAGGAACCAGGAGCAGCGTGTGAAACAATGTCTGGATGCTCCAAAGTATAAATGCGTTTGGGCCGGTGATTGGTAAAGATAAAGGTGCAAGATTAAAACAGCCTGGGATCAATTGGCTGAGTGGAAGCCAACGCTGGACACACACCTTTTCCCCAGAGGTGGGAAAACGAGACGTTTTTACTCCGGACGAGATTAAAGTCTAAGTGGTCAATTTCACTTTTTCTTACGTGGGTTTTTTAAAGAGGCGTTGGTCCGTGATGCCCCGGACGACAGCTGACGCTCCAGAAATGACAGGAATCGAGGGGAGAGCGATGACGAGTGACATTTATCTATTGCTGTTGCACCAAATCATAGCAGGAGCCCTTAAGATGTTTGACTTCAATTGATATTTGAAACCAGGTACGCCGATAATCTCTCCATGTGAGTTTTTTATTTTATTTTTTTTTTAAAGGTTTTAACACCACCGTGCCATGCAAATGAAGGCCCTGGATTGTTAGAAGATTTGGAGCTTTCTCGGGTTTCTTATGTTTATGGGTGCCGCACACAAAGAGCACCTCGAGCAAACTCCGAGGCTGGAGGATGAACCCATTCAATTTCAACTGTTGGAACAAATTCAGACATTTTTATTAATTCCTCTGGAAATATTGTATTACATGGACCTTGATGGATGTAGGCTCTCCGCGGGCCGCCCTTCTAGTTCATAATGAATGGTACATTTCATTTTAAGAGAAGTAGTGTTGCTTTCTCTCTTCAAAAAAAAAAGAAAAAAAACGAAAGCCATATTGAGGTGTCTTTGTTTTTCCGGTTTGAGAACGTGTCTTTGTTATGCGCAGACTATTTTCTGCGTCCAGAGTCCGCTTGACGGCTGCTCCGCTGCTTACCTGCCGGCCTGCTCGCATTTGGCGCAGTGCAGCCGGCTCCCTCCAATCACTGCTTTGCATAGCAAATTTCTTGTGATGAAAAGGTCCGTGAGGCTCTCACTGCATGACCCAGTATCTGGATATTTCTATCGGCCGCCGAGAGTGAGACAGGGCGCAGGAGTGAAAATGAGAGAATGGGAATCGGCCGGAAAATGGGAAGCCAGATAAGAACGCGAGAGAACAAGATAGAGGAATCGGAATGACCGGAGAGAAAGGAAGGTTATTGCACTTGGCTGCTCGCCCCATCAGAATCCATTTAAAAACACTCAGTCAGATATCTGATTGATGACGGGAGGAATAAGGGGGGAAAAGTGAAGACCCGCACGCCTCCGCGGAGGTGTATTTAAAAGCGAGACACGCATCGTGGGCTCTTCTTCCTAATATCAGTCGACGCGGACGGCTGAGGTCGGATAAACAGAAACCTTCATCAGCATGACTTATTGCCGTCTCCTACTGTGATTCTCGCTAATTGCAGGCGGGATGGGGATCGTGTAGGCCGGGCTGCGCACGTCCTCACCCCCTGTGCCCATTGCAACAGCCCCCCTCCACATCCACCACCACCACCACGCTCCTCCGCTCTCTCCTTTTCCGCCCACATCAAAGGGGGTGGGTGGGGGGTTGGGGTGGGGGTGGGGTGGACGAGGAAAGGTCCGTCCAAATGTCAAGTAGTTTGCGCTTCGGTTGAAAAATGCATGTCGAGCCTCCTCTCTGCTGAACGCGGCCTCGGCATTGGTCCCGGTTATGTCTCTTGACAACCGGATCCACTACTGCCTAACACTCTTTGACTCGCACTCCTTTTCCGCGTGGCCAATGCGGCGGCGGCGGCGGCAGGAGCGGGAGCGCGAAACGTTTGTGGAGATAGAGCCATAAAAATGAAAGACGTCCAACTTGACCGTTATTTAGCTTGTCTGACCTCCCCGCCCCCCTTTTCGTGGATTGATAACAACAAATGAACAGTGGGCCTCATTAATCGAGCGACTTGTAAACAAATTTCGACAAAGCCCAAAAGTGATAATGTTCATTTCAATATGGCCGCCGTTACGTCGTACCTCGGTGCCAGGATGACTGATCGGGGTGCCCGGGCAGCAGTTTCGGAGGCTGTAATTGGAATTATGTTGCTCCCCTTTCCTGAAACAAAGGCACTCCTGACATCTTGCCAATGATGCGCTCATCTGTCTCTGGCTTCTTACTTAGCGTTCTCCTCCTGTGGTGTTTTGTTTTGCCTGCATGCCATTATGCTCCTTTCAAGTCTAATGTCAAACCGCTTCATTTCATTTGTACACTCCAAATTGCTGTCAGATTTTTCTTTTTTTTTTTTCCAATTTATATATTTATTTATTTATTTTTATCCTTGAGCGACCCCGGTTCTCTCTCTGCCTAATAACACGTCAGCGCTTTCGTGGACAGCGGGAAAAGAAAAGAAAAAAGAGGTTTTGATTGTTGCCACCGCACCATCGCGCTCGCTGTCCTCCCGGTGCGATTTGCTTGGATGTCGGTAATGTTGATTTACGATGTGCCACGTTAGCTGAACTCACTTCCAATCTTGTAATAATTAGGGTTTGTTAACATTCATAATTGGGCAAAACCCAAACTGATGTTACTTTCTTTAAAGCCCCGATTTGAGCCGCAGCGTTTGACAAATGTGACGTCTCAGGACAAGGGCTGCAACTAACGATTATTTTGATAAGCGATTAATCTGTCGATTATTTCTTTGATTAATCGGATTTAGAAAAAAGTGCACAAATTTTATTTACATTGTAGGGAAGAGAAGAACAAGGAAACGAGATGGATACTTCATTGAAAATTACATATTTTAAATCAACTTTGCTGCTGATATTTGGCTGCTACTTATACAAAAAGTAAATTAAAAACCATTAATGTGTTGCGCTTTTGGTTTATAAATCCCAAGAAGTCTTGTTTTGTATCAACCACCAGTCCACAACCCAAGGTTATTCACTTTATTGTCATAGACTAGAGAAACCAGCAAATATTCATATTTGACAAGATGGAATCAGAGAATTTGGACTTTTTCTACTTTAAAAAAAAAGCTCAAAGCGATTAGTCGATTATCAAAATAGTTGGAGATTAATTTGATAATCGATTAGTCATCGATTAATTGTCCTACTCAGGACAATTTTTTTTTCAGGTTCTTTTAATCAAAAGCTCTTTGCCCAAGTGCATATAGACTGAGCGGGTGGAGCCGCTATGATGTCACCACTCAAGTTTGGCATATTGGTTCTTAAACCCAAAGGTTTGGATGAGAAGGCAGCGCCATGCTGGAGTGTCTCCATCCAGATTGACAGTTTGGCGGTGACCTGTCAGTCAGGAGGTAGCCAGCCAAGCCTTCCTGCACATCCACATCCAAAACTGACATGGTGCCATCATTTTTTTTAAAGCTTATAGCTACTGGCCAAGTGTCAGATTTGGGAGTGAGAATGTGCTATGAAATACAGGATATGATGCTTTTAAACTACAACTCCACTCTGGTTTGCTGAGTCATACAACCTCATTTGTGGTAGAGTGATTTTTTTTTTTTTTAAATGTTTGCCTAACTTGCTAAATTTTAGTTTCATTTTTTAAAACTCAATATAATAATCAATTGTGGGGGTTCCACTTCCATGAAATGAAGTGAACTCTACATATCCAGAGTTAGACATCGGCTACACTGAGTCAAGGGCGTCCATCATCGTGCTCACGGCCCTTTAAAGCAGTGACATCACACGTTTGTCTTGCAATCTGAACGAAATAAAAACAAGAGCTCCATTAAGTAGTCGGTTGTATTGGGTGTTTGTAAACTCCAATTAACTCGCAGCGCAGTCAGTGATTTGGGGATTACGTTTGATCCTTTCAGCTTGGATGGAGCACAGTGGGGAGAGCTATTTTCTCGGGCTGGAACTTTTCATAACGCTGGACATCAATCATTTTCAGGTTTTGTAATGGAAAAGTCCTATTTCTTTCTCCAGGGGGCTTTCACTTCTTTGACCAACAACCCCAATACTGACGATGATGAGACTCTCGTGGTGGCGGCAGCAGAGTCAGGTTATATCATGCTGAGGCCGAGGGGTGAATCGGTTGCCCAGCAGGTGAATTATTCAGGTGATGAGATGTAGACCTTGAGCACTGAGACGTGGCCAAGACTAACATTCATTTAGACCTGTCAGGGTCTATTCAGCTGTGCAACACTCTCACAAGCTGCTCCCTGCCTCTTTTTTAACCCGAGGTATGAGCTTATTAAATTATTTTGTGCTTTCTCATCCCCTGATCTCCACCTTACCTCCCGCGCTTGCTTCTGGTGTTGTACTCGAGAAGCTGCCAGTCGTTCCCTGGTGTTTCTCGGTGTAAATTGCGTTTGGGCGCCAACTTGATGGCTCATCAATGTGTAAAAGCGTCCTACAGAGCTGCGCACTGCTTCGTCCTCTGGTTGCATGTATTACTGCGTTAATCATGCTTCAGCTAAAGAGCCACGCTACTTAGCTTCTGGTGGTTGACACCAGGGGAGTCAATAATAGCCAAAGTGCTTCTGAAATGACCCTGAAAGTCTTGTAAGGTGGTGAAAGAAATATATAATAACAAAGCTGTTACTGAAAAGAACAAAGCGCAACCTTCACAATCTTCCTTTGGAAAACAAGACAAGAGCAGGTGTACAAATCCATCAGTAGTTCAACCATCTGGTTTGCTGCAGCAGAAGGTTTTATAAATACCAATTTTCCTTGTCAAGACGTGTCTAGAGGTGCAGTGGGAAGCCAGCTATACCAAATGAAATTTTGACTGGCTTGTAGAGCAAGATTTTTTAAAACATTAACCGTCCACCCAGATGTCACAGCAGAGACCCCAGACCAGGCGGCGTTTCTCCAATTTTCTGTAGTCCAATTTGGTGAGTCTGCAAATTGTAGCCTCAGATTTCTGTTGTTACCAGACAGCAGTGCCACCCGCTGTGGTCTTCTGCTGCTGGAGCTCGTCAGCTTCAAGGTTGGACATGTCTCGCGTTCAGAAGTGCTCTTCTGCAGACCTCGGTTAAAATACGCAGCTCGTTGAACGATTGTTGTCTTTCTATCAGCTTGAACCCGTCTGGCCATTCTCTCCTGAACTCTGGCACCAGCGTGGAATTTTCCTCCCAGAGAACATGACCATCACTGGACATCTTCTCTTTTTCGGGCCATCCTCTGCAAACCCTGGAGATGGTTGTGCACGATGAACCCCAGGAGATCAGTGGTTGCGTAAATGCTCAGACCAACAACATTGCGACAAAATCAAAGCCACTTTCCCCATTTCTCCCCCGTTCTGATGCTCAGTTTGAACTTCAGCGGACTTCTTGACCACGTCTTTATCCCTAAATGCATGAACTTGCCGCCATGTGCTTGTTGAAAAGACCTACCTAATAAAGTGATTGTTGAGTGTATGCCAGCACCCTTGAGAGATGCCGTTGTCTCTGCTGCATACATTCCTTATGTTTCTTATCTTTTCTGTTGTCGTTTTTTTGTAAAAATTTGCCCGGATTTGAACGGAATCTTGAAATAAAACATTGGCCAAAAGTGCCTCTGGAGAAAATGGGAGAAACTGACCAAACACTTTTCCTTCCTCCCTTTTTTAAATTGCTCACAACATTTGATGTGAATTCACAGAAGGCGTGTGCGGGTCGATGCCTGCTGACCCGTACTGAATTATCGCAGTCCAGTTGTTGGGCCACAGTAAGCACCTTAGGCTCACATGGCTTCCTGGTTAAAAATTTAAAAAGTGAATGTCACTGTTTCCGTGACTTTTAAAGCCCCGGCACATGCATATAGGACAAGTGTTTTCTCTGAAGTCTGCTTGAACCTTTTCCCCAGGGAGGCCTTGTGCAGATTTTGTCAGATTCACAGCTTCCTACGCTCTTATTAGTATTGTAGCATCGAGGCAGGGAAATGTACTGTTTCATGTTAGGCGTTTTTTTTTTTTTTTTTTTTGTTCCATGTAACACATTTTGACAAAAGCACTGATGTAATTAATAAAATGAATGGCAACTGATTTCCATTTTTCTGCCTCGGTTTCAAGATCCTGCCGCTTCCCGGGACACTTAAAGAAACATTATGTAATTTCTGCCTGTAGGGGTCTCTCCATAAATTAGAAAAAAAAAATATAATTTTATGATGTCATAAAGTACCATGGGATCTTGGGGGTTGTCTGAATCGTTAAAGGGGCTACGTTCTCTGATGAAGTGTTGTAACTTCAGTTAAATTACAGTCACATTTATTCACATTGTGTCATCTCATGGTGATGAAATAGCCGGCTGACGCGATGTTAGTTTGCCGGCATGCAACTACCCAGGCAGCCACTGACATTATACGGTGAAGTTAATCATGACGTAGTCCAGCGCTGTTGTCAATGGTCAGAATCTAAACTGAGCTTGACTAGCATATTGAACATTGTCGTGTTAGCACAACACGGAAGTACACATTCGCTCGGTGGTGAACGTGAGCTACTCATCATATTGGAAAACACCTTTGTGGGTGTGTGGGGCTTTAAGTATTGAGTGACTCGCTTTTTGAGTAAATAATTCTTGGTTTCCAAGCTCAATGCGGAATTTAATTTTTTTTTTTTTTTTTTTTTTTTAGATCTGGCAAGTAGTATGTGTTAATGACATAATTATCAAAGCAATTAGGTAGCTAGAAGTTAGCCTAGAGGTGTTGATTAGAAAACATGTAAACATAGTTCAGAGACATTTAGCGCTGATTTTCAACATGTCATCTACCGAAAGCTCTATAGGAACCGAGTTGCGAAATGCTAATGGCAATAATAACTGCTAAATCACATAATGTAAAAGATTATCTCCAACACCTCGCTAATCACCTGAAAGCATTGTCCTCTTCAGCCTGTTGCTGCTTCCATAGCAATTTAAATGCGCTGGAGTAGTTTGCCGCGGCTCTGCCGCGACTGGACGTCACACGAGAGGAAGGAATCCCGACTGTTCGCGCTCTGCCAGTGTGGGGAACTCGTCATGCTTTGGAATCTTTTACTCTCTCGCTCAGTCTCAATTGGGCAAGTTTGCCTCCGCGTGTTTTTTTTTTTTTCTCGTTCTCCGCCGCCGCCGCCGCCTCCCTGACGTATTTCCAGCAGGGATATGGGAAGCTCAGATTGATCTGCGGCTCTCGCCCGTGCGGTCAGCCCCATAGGATTTGTTTGTGTAATGGTTTCTATACGAGCGCTGTCAAGTCGGATGAGGATCCGGCGCTCTCGGCGGCTATTGTGAACAGTATATTCGACAAGCCCCAGCAGGAAGCGCTAAAGCCCCCTTTTAACCCCCGCCGCTTTGTCACTTCCATTGGGCTCTCTCATTAATTCAACATGACTGTGTGCTTTTCCAGGGGTGAATCATGAGTTTAAATGGGCTAAAAAAAAATAAATAAAAAAAAGTAGTTCTTGATTAAAGTATGGATGTAGCCCATGAAAAATGCATATGAGGGTATTTAGGCCATGGCTTATGTATGAGAGCTATGTTTGCAGCCGCATCGATGAATGATTTAAGCGGAAAGCTAATAGTTTCTCAGCAGCCAACCTCTCTCCTCTCTCAAGGCTCTCCTCGCCGTCGCCTCCCCACTCGATCTCTCACTCTTCTTGAACTTTGTGTTCACAGCCTCCTCCGTTGCCGCCGCGGTTCCTCGGAATCAGGAATCCGCCCGCTGCCCGCATCACCTTCCGCCGCTCAGAAGAGACGGAAGCGAGACTTAAAAATACTTGAAGCAGCCGGTGTTCTTCCCTCCCTGTCCCTCTCGTCCCCGCCGCCGCCGCCGCTCGCGCGCTTCGCATCCGTCTCCAAGTCCTCCTCTCTTTGCAGTTATCGCGCCAATATTTATTTCCCTCACCTTGCTCCCTGCCCCCTGTTTTCTGTCCTTTTCCCGTCGAAGGGAACTCAGTGGTAATACGCCGCTGCGTACCCGCCTCGGCCCGCTCCGTCACTCCACATCAAAGCCGCGCTTGTTCTCCGGTCCTCCCTTCTTCATCGTCTGTTATGCCACCCTCTCTTGTTGACAGAGAGATGCTGTTTAAGTGTGTGTGTGTGTGTGCGTGTGGCGTGCATGTGTGTGTGTGTTTGCACAGAGTTAAAGAGGCTTCTCTGTCTTCATTTGCATCCCCTAAAGTCTCTGGAGATGCTCCTCTCCTGTAGCTCACGGTGGACTCCCCGCCTCGTAACATGCAGGGACGCTCGCGATCCGGTCAATGTTGCGTCTTCCCGGCGACGCCGCTCTCAGAGTGCCAAGTTGCTCGTTTTCCGGCGAGTCGGAGGGGAAGACGGTTGTCTTGCGCGCGGACAGGAAGCCTCTTTCCTGAGCTCACATCGAGCAAATTAGGAGAAAAAAAAAAAAAAAGAGCGCGAGGGAACAGAGGAGGCAAGTGTAAAACCGAGGCTGAGCAGTGCTTTGTTGGTGTCATTCTCCTCGCATAATTCATGCCTGCTGAAATCTGGGGCATAATCTTCGGCTCTTTTCAGCCTCAGCGGTCCGGATAGCAGCGTGTTTACACCCTTGAATAGCGGCGGTTACGATCACACGCCGCCTCTTCCATGAGAACATTGCTGTCATTTAGTCTCGGCACTTTCTCCAAGGCAGATGTACAGTAAATCTGCTGGTGTTTGTTCCCACATCAGAGACATGGCTGGATGCTCCATGATTTACTGTACACTGCAGCGAGTGTTCTTTTTTAGGCTTGAGGCCGTCGCTCTGAAGCAAGGTGGGGAGACTAGATCAAAAAAATGGAATCTTAACAGGACTAGAACAAGCTGGTAATTTCCTGACCTTGACACACAAGTTGAATTTTAAATTCCCACCACTTGTGATGCAAGACTGGAGCTGGAAGCACATGGAGTTCTGAACGGGCTGGATTAAAAAAAAATAAATATAAAAAAAAAATCCCCTGACATTTAGATTCACATTGCCCCCCCCCCCCCCCCCCCCCCCCCCCCC
>CAAKHG010026534.1:30815-73928 GCA_901007715.1 Dactylopterus volitans | reverse complement strand
GAATTCCGCTAGGGGCTAACTGAGCTAACGCCAACGATCTCCACGTAGACAAAAGGCGGCTGGTCCGGCCAGTGACAACCACGGCACACTGGAGGAGACGCGGCACCGGACCGAGCCCGGCCGGCCCCCCCCCGGGGGGGGGGGAGGCTGCCGGACACGCGTTCCGCGCTAACGTGGTGCTCGCCGACAGCCGGGACGGTCGGACGGATAAACGCAGCTGTCAATCAAGATCCGAACGCCGCGTCGCAGGAGCCACGCGGTCAAAGCCAGCAGCCGGCTGCCCGGCGGACGTCGGCCGCGAGCTAGCTCAAGAATCCGCGCCTGACAGTTCAGGGAATCCGTCAAATGAGCGAGCCGTCGTGCCAACCTTGCCGCTGGCGGTGCCCCCGGAGACACCGATGAGGAAAGGTTGACGGATAATTTTGGCGTTCTCGTCCCGGTCCCTCAGATGTGTCTCGCTGTCCCCGGCCATACTTGCAATGAGAGGAGCGGGCGGTTGCGGCGCAGGATGGTTGTGTCGAAGCTCCGCCCACAGCGCCGCGGGGCGCTTTGATGCACTCGAAATTTCATTTAAATGTCGATTTAAGAACTGCCTATTTCCGATGCGGGGTTATTTTTTTAGCACACGCGGGGTTGAGATTTAGCGGAATTTTATTTGGGAACGTTGTCCCGATAATTCTTTTTTTTTTTTTGATTGACAGCGACGACATCCAATCGTCTGAGACGCTTCCGTCGCTAACGGTCGCACTTTTTTTTCTTTTTTTTTGCTGCGTCTCCTGGTCCACTCCGTGACCGAGTAACGCAGGCTAGCACGTCAACTGTTTTCTAAGGTTCACACAAGCTTCAGCATAAATCCCGTGTATAGTCTGTTTGGTAAGTGTTTTCCCGGCTGCGTGTGCGCCAAAACGAAGCAGCGCAAAAATGAATGACAGCGCGGGGGGAAATAGGGAGCCGTCACGGTGTAACCCACCGCGGTGGTTAGCATTGACGTTGTGTCCGTGGAGCTAATTCGGCGCTGAGATATATACGTTGGCTTCGCTTGTGTGACATGGCAGCGCCGCATAGATTAAATGTCGTGCCCTCCAGTGTTCGCCTAGATTTAGGGCAGCGGAGCCAGGTCGAGCATGCTCCAGAGGCTGGCTGTGACCCTCCGGCGGCCCGCTCCCCTTCTGGCGGCGGCGGCACGATGCGTCTCCACCGGCTCACTGCAGGTCACCGCCCCGCTGAACTTCTGGGCCGGGAAGAGAAGGTCGAGCAAAGAAAGAGGCCACCAGGAGAACCAGGAGGTGTACGAACCTGCAACAGGTAATAACTTAATATTAAAAAAACAGCCCGGCTGTGGGTTGACATTGTTGTAGCACACCAGCATCGTGACACAACTGGACTTTGGCCATTACTCTGTGGGGGTGTGCGGTTACATCTGGCCGAGGAATACAGGTTCGGCCTATTTCACTTCAGCTCAGCGGGTTGATTTTGTGCATAATATTTTCGCAAAAATGTGTCGGTGTTTTTCAGTTGCTTGAGTTTAGAGCGCTAGCCAATGCCCTTGCAGTCACAGTCTCGCTCACTGGATGGTTCTATCTGATTATTGATGCCACCGTTACAATTGAACCCTCTCACCCTGCTCTGTAAATAGAAGCTGCCAATCATGTGAGAATGCCACTGCTTTTCATCATATCCTCACTCTGCAGGTCGCGTCCTGTGCGTTTTGGAGTCATGCGGGGCTGCAGAGGTTGATCAGGCGGTAGAATCTGCCAAGTCAGCCTTCGGCCATTGGAGTAAGATGTCTGGGATGGAGAGAGCGAGGGTCATGATAGAGGCCGCCTATATAATTGAGGTGTTTTTTTTTTGTTTGTTTGTTCATGTTTTGCTTCTTAGTATCCAAAATTGGCACAAGACATAAGAATCGTCGTAGTGTTTTTATCCTACACAAACATTTTCTCCTCATACTGACACCTTTGTTTTATCACCCAGGTGTTTAACTTTTATGATCACATATGTGACCATCTTGTTCTCATTGCACATAGTTTCCTAATGGAATTCGTTATTGCATTAAATTTTTTTTACCCTATGCAACGTACGACAAGTTACACCAACATGATTCTGGGTTTTCTTGCACAGAACAGGAGAGAAGAGATTGCTGAAATGGAGGTGGTCAACAATGGGAAGTCCATCACAGAGGCCCGTCTGGATGTGGACTCTGCCAGGCTCTCCATACAGTACTATGCAGGGTTGGCCAGTACTCTTGCAGGTTGGTGCACCACAACATGTTTGCCTTGGGATTTCATGGGAGCCAATTATTGACTGTAAAATTTCAGTCCTGTATGTGATAAAAAAAAAAATTTTGTTGCCGTCTTTCCAGGCCAGCATGTCCAGTTACCCGGTGGGTCCTTTGCCTACACACGCAGGGAGCCTTTGGGAGTCTGCGTCGGCATCGGTGCTTGGAATTATCCTTTCCAGATAGCTGCCTGGAAATCGGCTCCAGCCCTGGCATGTGGTATGTGGTTCTCCCGGACTACTCAATGAATCAATCAAAAGTACAGATATGCAGAGTGCTGTGGCCACCAAGACGAGAGATTCAAATCTTATGGTTGTCAGACATCAAATATGACCTTTATGTAAGCGTTAAGTGCAAGTTCCCCTGAATTATGTCCTTTGCTGACAAAGATTGCAATTAGTAGAATAGTATAGACAACCCACCTTCAGCATAAATCATTTTCCAAAACTCAAATTTCATCAGATTCTTTCTCTAATAGACCTTTTTTTTCACAGCAGACATCTGGACTTGTCATTGTAGGAAAAGCAAAAATGTTACTATTAACATTGAGTATCCCAGGGAGCAGTAACGACGTGACAGGGAGGCAGTATACATAATCCCAGGACCCTGAGATTGAAGCAGCAAAATGGACTTTATCCTTCATTAGGTTTATTACTCACCCCTTTTTTTTCAACTGTCACATATCAAAAGGATAATGTTAACTGTAAATGTCATATTTTTTTCATCAGTATACTCTACATGAGACATAAAGTGCAGTAATCCCCAAAACATGGTTGCAGTATAACCACAACCAAGCTTTGATAAGAGACTGATGCATTTATGCCGAGTCATAAATCATGGCCACCGTGTGCTCATTTGCATTATCTATCTCTACGTGTATAGCGATCTAGGTCTGGATTCAAGTGCAGATCTATGTCAGCAAACAGTTTCTAAAATAGTTTAAAGGGTGAGCCGCTTTGGCAGAGGTCTATACACTTGCGTTGTCTATCTGTTTAGAATAATCACACTCAACTAGCAAAAACAAATTATAGTCATGCACAATAGTTTTTCCTTTCCGTTCCCTGAAATAGGCAACTCCATGGTGTTCAAGCCATCACCGGTGACACCGGTGACAGCAGTCATGCTGGCAGAAATCTATGCAGAGGCCGGCGCTCCAGAGGGACTGTTCAACGTGGTGCAGGGAGGCCAGGAGACCGGCAGCTTACTCTGCCACCACCCTGATGTTGCCAAGGTGTCCTTCACCGGGAGCGTGCCAACAGGCAAGAAGGTCAGTCCCACTGAGCCCGCTCACTTGTTCAATGAATGCGTTTCCCCTGCGAATGTCATCCGAAAGTGCTGTAAATTAGTACTACGTGCAAAACAGTGACAAAACAAAACACATATAAAAGTGAAACACAAACCTCCCGAACAAGGAACTGCGATATACACATATGATTACGAAACCAAAAGATCAATGAAGAAGAACATCGGTAAAGGAGTATCAACACTGCGTTTTAAGCAAACTTCATACACTGTGTAATTGGAGAGATTTTTGTTTTTAGTTGGAGCTTCTCTACCTAAACAGAATATGGCAAGCTTTCCTTCCTGGGAATATTTAGAAAAACAAAATGTAATGAAGACAAGACATTTACCTCTTCATTTTAAGCTCTTTAAATTGATTTATTTGTACTGAAACAGTCATATCTATACGTATAAGAAGCCTCAAGTCGACAGAGGCAGAGCTGTATGTTGATGAACCTTCATTTTATCTTTAGACAAATTAATGATTTCATCTGAGACCAAAATCCATCTTCTAAAATAAAGTCCATCGCCTATCAAAAGGCAGATAAACAAGGTGCTTTACAGAAAGTTCATGCATCTAAGTCTTGCACTCACTGGCTTCCTGTTCTTTTTTTTTTTCTAAATGTTTAATGCCCAAATGACTCAAATCCTGATTTAAAAGCACCTGTGAGACCCAGAAAAATGTTTTCACTGTTTTACAACTGCTCCATTTCCAGCGATTGTGCATATATAATCGTTACACAAGTCCCATACTGCACCGGACCCCAGAGTAGTATGTAATCAGTCTGCAATCGTAGCTTTATGCAATGTCAGCCCCGTTTCCGGGGCCTTGACCCAAATTCCCACAGGTCAGCCTCAAATGTGTTGAAACAGGTAAAGCCAGGACTCTTTTTGACATTTGGACTGTGCTCGGCCAGATAAGGACTTTAGATCAGCAATGGAATGACTGATCACATTTCACTTTTCCAAAACTTCGCAGACTGAGAAAGGCTGCAAGATGTTTTTGCCACCATGAGTCTAGTGTGTGTGCGTTCGTGCGTGCGTGCACGTGCGTGTGTGTGTGTGTTTTCTGATGGATGTCCCTCCATGTGACTTCGCCCCTACAGATTATGGAGATGGCATCCAGAGGGGTGAAGCCTGTGACGCTGGAGCTGGGAGGGAAATCTCCTCTGCTCATCTTTGAGGACAGTGACCTGGACAACGCTGTGAGCGGCGCTCTCATGGCCAACTTCCTCTCGCAAGGACAGGTAGCGTGCGTGTGCTGCTCTGGATGTGCTGCTGTCACATACCTGACGTCCTCATGTGCCGAACACGCTTCACACTTCTTGACATGAAAGGTTTAATGAAAAGTTTAAAACAAATGAACAAACGACAGCAGTTTATCACCCGTCCTTGCGAGGAGATTCTAATATTAAATTCTTGATTCCACTCTGCGTGTGAAATGTGTCATAGGTTTGCAGCAATGGCACAAGAGTCTTTGTCCAGAACGATATTCTACCCGGATTTGTGGAGGAGGTGGTGAAGAGGACCCAGGCGATAGAGATTGGAGACCCTCTATCAGAGAGCACCAGGATGGGAGCACTGGTCAGCCAGCCTCATCTAGACAAAGTCCTAGCGTTTGTGCACGCAGCGAAGAAGGAGGTATGGCTGCTTAGAGGAACTGGTTTTTAAGAGATTGAACTTGTTCAGCAACTTTTCAGTTCATGGTTTGGTTTCTAGGGAGCCACTGTGATGTGTGGAGGTGAACCGTTCGTCCCATCAGATGCAAACCTCAGAGGTGGATACTACATGAGTCCCTGCGTGCTGGGTAAGCCCGCCACACATTCTCCGTCGACGTAATCAGGAAAACCAACAATTGTAATGCACGACTGCTCCAGCTGGAAGCACGCTAGAGTGCTGATGACTCCGCTCATGCTCACCTCAGTGGATTTTATAAAAAAAAAAAATTTTAAATTAAAAAAAAGCTGCTATGGAGGTTACTTTTTGACGTACAGTTGTTTTCTTCTACTTTGAATATATACAGTGCCTGAATTTGGACCTTTTACTGAAAAAAAACGTATTCTATATCTACAGCAGTAATGTGATTAATTCAAGGCGTGCTTTTGTAGCATCTGCATTCAGGTGGTCTGTAACTTATGCATGAAAATGTCATGTTGATTTTTTTTCCACCAGTCTTCCCTTTTAATTTTTCGAAACCCATTACAGCGCTGATGCTGGACACCTTTCCCTGCTCTGGCTGTGACATCACGATTGGTTTAGAATCGCGGCGTGTAGATGCATGTCGCCGACGTCAGGTCACATGTTCTCCCTCTCTCAGTCAACTGTACAGACGAGATGACCTGCGTGAGGGAGGAGATCTTTGGCCCCGTCATGTCCGTGTTGTCCTTTGAAACGGAGGAGGAGGCGGTGCAGAGAGCCAATGACTCCACCATGGGACTAGCTGCAGGGGTTTTCACCAGGTAGGGTTCTTTCACCAGGCGCAATTAAGAAGGAAGATGAGTAAAGGCATGTGTACAAACCATCAGCACTCTTCTGCTTTAGTGTCAACCAAAAGCAATATTTTTTGAAAATGACAAAACGAAATGTCAACGCTTGTATCTGTAGGGATGTCAAGCGAGCCCATCGTGTGGTGGAGCAGCTCAAAGCCGGTTCCTGTTTCATTAACAACTACAACATCACACCAGTGGAGGTTCCCTTTGGAGGTTTCAAAATGTCAGGTACTGTGTGGCGATGGGCTGGCAAATCTGATGTTAAATGTTGTTGGTGACATTTTTGTTTAAAATTTTTTTATTTTTTTTTTCAAATCTGTTTAAAGTGCCGGAAGGGAGATTTTACGTGGTTGGGAAAGACGGCGCAGCAGGCTGCGTCTGTAATTCTGTTGCTCTGAAGAGATTTTCCTTGCAACAAATTTAATCAATTTTGTTCACAAATTAGTAGTTTCTTGAATGACCCAAATTAACTCGTAGCTCTGATATGTAACCGCGGTGAAGACATTAGATCAGGAGTGCTTTTATTTTCTGAAAAACCTAGAACACTCAAGCGCTAGCAAGTAAAGCAAGCAAACCTTTTAAATTTGACATTTCCCAGGAATCGGGCGGGAGAACGGCCAGGTGACCATTGAACACTACTCGCAGCTGAAGACGGTGTATGTGGAGATGGGCGACGTGGACAGCCTCTTCTGAGATGGAGCTGTGATACCAACCCGCAGACGGAAATGAGGGTCTGGAGCAGGGACGACAAGTCCAACACTCAGGGAAAGTCAATCCAGCATTTGTGTCTCCGAGTGATCGGAAACCCGCGTCGGCAGAGGGAGTCCGACCGTCCCTCAGACGAGCCGCGGTGTGTTATTGCTACGATTATGAATTAGGGGCAATGGTGACGCATAAAAGCATTTGGAGGGAAATGAGCCTGGAAACCAAGAGATGAAAATGTGCCATTTGAATCAGTGACAGACTCATTATTGCCAAACCATAGTATTTTGAGCCTTGATTGATTTCAGCCACCTCATCTTTCTAAACTTTAATTTTCTGGCATCCATGTGCAGAGAAAAATCACATGTAATTTTTACACTGTTGAAATTTTTTTTTTTTTTTTTTACATCTTTATTCCTTGAACAATTCACATAAATATATTTTTATAAACAATATCAACTAATGCAGCACGGCAATACTGTAAAATTGTAACTGTGACATTAACATCCTGCCTTGGTGGTGGTCATCGACGTAAAGTAACGCATATGCTTATCAGAAAGTTGGAACATTGAAGTGTTTAAAATTGCAACAGTAAAAGGAAGAAATGGTCTTTGTGCTGACAGGTGAAATCTCGTGGCTAAATTCTTCTTTACCTCCTCGTCTTGTTTTTGGTAGCTGCTTTTCTCTGAGGTAGACATAAAGTAATTATCAGAAAACACTGGTCCTGTTTGTACAACGCCCAATTACAACTAATGATACGCTCTATATATCTCAGGATTGTAAATTCTGTTGTCATGACCCTCCCACTCTGCTGCAATCGTGCCTCGAGTACAACCGCACCTTTGCCATGGGTCTGGGTTTCTTGAACTCTGCAGACTCTGTAAAGTTTAAGCCAAGAGTGAATCATTTTGGGTATATTTCGGTTTTGTAACTAGCAGCGCATTAACTCACCGTCTTCGGAGGGTAGATCGTTTCCATCATGTATTTTTTTGGGAGGAGCCTAGAACCAGACGATTATACTGTAACTAAACGTGGCGCCGCACTTGAAACAGCTCCAGCTCGGGCCCCCGTGTTGATTGCTTCGCCCGCTGGAGGGAATACCTGAGGCAGGTTAGAGGCCTGCTCGGTCTGTCTCGGGCAGCTGGCTTCGTGAAGCTTCCCCAGGCGACCCTGTTCCACCGACACGCGCGCGTGCAGCGTGTGGAAGGCTGTCTGGACGTCGCCCACCTTGAAGTGCACGGCCGTGCCCTCGAACCACAGGCTGTCACATTCCCCCTCCTTGAAGCCCGGTGGTTCGTAGTCAGCGGGAGTGACTGTGGAAGGAGAGCGTAGGTTTTTTTGACAAATGCAGCAATCGATTTAAAAGCTCTATTGGACATCGTTGAGATGTTAAGGCTCATGTGCCTCACTGTCATCGTAATAGTAGAGCTTCATCGTGAGGTAGATGTTGTCGGGCAGGACATTCAAGTTCTGCATGAGCAGGAAGAGCTTCCTGATGAGCAGCACAGAAGACCTCTTGGTGTCCTCCAGTGTAACCTGCATCGCCTCCTCATTGCTCCTGTGGTTTCGGTCATTTCAGCATCAACTCACCTGAGTCATCACATCGTCACTGCAAACATACAACGTGCCTCCAAACCTGAGTATGTCCATCTCTGGCCCCGTCTCGGTGTATTTGAACTTGAACTGGTAAGACTCGATGATGCACTGGAAAAGGACGGGGAAATGTCTTGGTTATAATGTAAATACTTGTTTCTAGTTTTTGGACATTTTAAAGTATTTCAATAGAACTTACATTTGGCTGTTCGGGATTGGTGTACACCTAAATTGCAAAAACAAATTAGTCATTTTTGCCACTTTTTTATTCGGTAATTTGAACAGAGTCAACTAACTCACCCCAATGAACACAATCTGGAGCTGTTAAAGAAGACAACGTACATTTGATCCATATTGACAGATTAAATACTTGAAATTCCAAGCTGCCACACACACGTAAATCTACTTACATACTGCCTCTGTAGCGCATCAAAGCAGCCCATCATCCTGGGGAGAAGCGAGACGTGACCAGGATAAAAGCATCGCTGCAGGTATGAAAATGACCATCATTGTGTCTAGAAACGGTGACGTATTTCGTATGAAGGCGCTGGGGTGGTGCTGGCTGCTGTTTTCAATACATTAAAAGAGTTGTGCCGGTACAACCAGGTCGCGGCTGCCGTGTGTTCAGTGGCTTAAAATAATAATAATAAATAAAAAAAGGTGATTACCATTTCACAACCTTGCTGGCACCGGGCGCGCCGCAGTCCTCACGCAGAACCTTGATGCACAGATCTGGCGACACAGGAAAACAGCAGGATTTGCAGGTTAAAATATTTGTCCTTGCTATTTGTATAAACGTTTGCAATAAACGCAAGAGTTTATTAAGCTACTTGTGTTGAAAAGCTGTAATTGCTGTCTGGTGATTATGACCATGATGGTCACAGGCCTCCAAAACAGTTAAAAGTTACTGCCTTTTGTAATCTTGAGTATTATTAGATGAAGTACGGCACCGAGCTCACGGGTTTTTCTAATAAAATATCGTTAACAACCACAAGTTTCCCAACTGTACGCCACTAAATGTGTGTGTTCACCCTCCAGGTATCTGGAGCGGTAGGCGTCCTCCGGGAAGATCCCCCTCAGGTAGGTGATGGAGGACACGGCCACCGCCATCATCCTCTTGACGAAGACGAGGGACTCTTGCTTGGTCTTCAGGTCGTTTAGAAACAATCCTGTCCACTTTGGGCGTTTAAAACACATTGACAGACAATTTAGAGGTTAACGCGTCGTTAATAGAGCTTCGCGGACGCAAGAGGAGACTTGGGAGAGACCTGTTACTAAAGGACCACGGGATGGCGCCATTGTTACGTTACAAAAAAAAAAAGACCCCAGAAATCATTGGAAACTTATCGTCGGTGACTCAGCAGTGAATCAGACGGAAACGTGGAATTGTTCGCCAGCATCTTGTGTTCAAACCTCGGCAGTTGCCTCCTTGTCCTTCCTCACGCACATCCTCCTCGCCGCCATCTCCGCTTCTCCACTGTAGACGTTAGCAAGCTAATGCTAATGACTCGCAGCTAATTACACTGACACGGCGAACACAGAAACCTCGGCTTTTGGGAAACAAGCGTCACGATATTAACACCGTGTCCTATTCTGCTCCGTGTGCTCTGTTTTAAGTTCAAACCAGGGCCGGATAAAGTTTAGTTAAAGACACCGGTGACTCCCAACGTGGACGAGCGCCAGCTACTCCAGCTAGCTCGTTAGCCTCCTCCGCGCTTTCCCGCGGTTTATCTGGGACAGTCCATTATCATACCTATAATTTATTTTAATTGTCTGACGTAAAATTACGAGTGTCTTGGAATACACTACGATGCATTTCCACTAAACATTTATAGAAGTGGGTATTTTGTCTTTTTTTTTTTTTTTACAAAATAATATAAGCAAAGTTTATGTCTTCAGTGATACTGTGGTGTCCCACCATCATTGAAGGCAGCAGGTGTCCAGCAAACGCCAGTCTGATGCAAGTAGTTGTAGCAGGAAAAATACATTGTTCTATAAGCCAGCAGCCATTTTGACTTGTTTTGACAAGGTTTGCACAGGTTTTATCAATTAAAAAAATATCAATCATGGTCTTGAGTGTGTCAGGTATCCAAATGAGTCAGCATGCACACCATCAGCTCCTTCGATCACATGCGTGGAGAAATTTCTTCACGTTATTTATTGGCTTGTGTGAGAGGCTGCTCTGAAAAGGGCCATCTGGAAATGTAAATTCGACACCTCGTCAGCTCATACATGTGTTTTCATTTTATGTGATTTGAGATTTCCTCTGTTAAGCACACGTTGGAGCCGCGCCGAGGTCACTGCGCTACGCAGTATTACAAAAGACTAAAATGAAAGGAACATGTTCGTATGGTCAAATATGACAAAAGTGAAAGGACAGACATGGACGTCAGTCAGCCCTCACGTCTGTGCAGTCTGAATTTGACGCTGCCGCGGTCATGAGGAGGCCAGATCAGCTCATGAAGTCAAACCCACCATCCACCACTTTCTCTGTTATTCAGTAACTGTTGATGTCATTTACAGAAAAAAAGGTATCTCCATCTTACTGTAATTGTAGAAGGAATTAATGAGAAGACAACAAGGGATGTGTAACAACACAGCATCTCAGCAGTGATGTCTGAGGTAAATATGTTCCTTTATGAAAGCGTCATACAGTTATTTTTGTTTTTTGCTCAGATATCTGTTCAATGCCAAGAAAACTACATAACAAGGAGAAGTTTTGGTGACATGAAATATTTGTAAGGTCTTTCTGTGTTTCACAATAGTAAGGAATGACTCTGAAGAACTAAAAGATGTTTCGCTCAGTCAGACAGTACAAACAGCAGACAGTACATTGTAGCAACATAGTTACACAACTGTAATATTTGGTCGTAAGTGCACGATTTACTCTACCGACAATAATACACACATCATTTTGACTGTGAAAGGTGTCTCCTAATCACTCCTCCAGAGGCACTGTGGCTGACTTCAGGTCGTAGAAATGTTATCTTTATATGAATCTCCTACAGCAGACAGCAGACTCTGGCCTTGGGGACATTACTGCTTGGAGAAGAAGTCTTTGCTCTTCTGGACGTCAGGTTTGATGGTGTCACTTCCTGGCTTCCAGCCGGCGGGGCAGACTGAAAAGATAAGCCTCTAATGAGTCCTAGCCAGATGGATCAAACAGTGAAGATGTGCAAATAAGCACACAAATATACACTGTAAAACCTCGACTGCTTTGGGCTTTATTGCTGGATGTGAGAGCTCTTGGTGAAGGACCATAATGAATTTATACGCCAAGTCTGCAGTCACTTCTAAAGCTGCTGTAAAATTCATGTGAACCTCACCGCTGATAAGAGTAGAGACCATTGTAGACTATCGCTTGATCATTCATTCTAAATAGCTAAAAGCTACTGTGTAACCAAATATTGGAATGAAGTAAAAAAGTACAAGGGTTAATGTAATTATTAATATAAGAATATTATGGTCAAGGATATTGAAAATATTGGCTTTGGATTATAATATAGAAGGGTGCATTTATCTTGAGAATCAGATTGGCAATCAATAAACAAACGGAAGAGCTACATTTACGGTGCAAAGCACCTGCGCTACGTTACAGGCGTGATTTACCTTCTCCGTGCTTGTCGGTGAACTGAAAGGCTTGGACCAAACGCAAGGTCTCCTCAACAGAGCGTCCGACTGGAAGGTCGTTGATGGTGATCTGTCTCAGTATGCCCTTGTCATCAATGATGAACAGGCCCCTGACATGAGGAGAGACAGCAGTTGGTGAGTCTCCCGTTACTGAGGACCTCCAGGGAGCAGCGGTGGTGGTGGCAGTAGCGTCGCTGTTCTCCCAGCGTGTACAATCGCCCACCGAACATGAGCTCTGCACAGACAGGACGGACTCATGTGCTGCGCGTCATGCACATGCTGAACCCTGCACTTAGCATCCATTATGGACGTGTGCCGTCCAAAACTTGCGGCTGTGCGTGCTCGGATCCAAAGTCCATTGCACTAGGTGACATTTAACGCACCATAAACGTTGTTTACTACTGCTGGAACCTTGAGGAGGAGCTCAAACCGAAGGTGAAGCTGCTGTACCATTTGTGTTGTGCGTCCTGTCTTTCAAACAAAAGCGCCACACTATTTGTTAATGAGTGTTTTACTTTTACAGGACATTACTGGAGGTGCAGCACTTGATCCATTGTTAGCTTGCTAGATCTCTGAAACCATCTTTGCAGTTTTAAAAAGAGGCGTTATTTGAATAAAACAATCAAATATCAGAATCTACATGTTTGCCTGTATGCAGCTTTTGTGGACGTGCAATGCACATGAAAGGCAGTAAACCGTCATATGAATGAAACCAGAGGCGCATCTACACACCCCTCATCTCCCTACAGACAGGCAGTCTGATGGGACCTCTGCTTACCCAGTCAACCGTGAGCATCTCACACGCATTCTTCATTTGCTCTGGACACCCAGATGCACTCTCATCTTAATCAAAGTGCCGGTCTGCAGCAGCTCCGTGCCGACTCGCGTCTCAGCTCCCTCACACTGGTGCAACCACTTTCAAATGGAATTGGATTCAGGTCAGCTGGACTTGGTTTTGTGTCCAGAAGATGTTTTGCCCCTTGTCCAAGTGGTTTATGCTGTCCCGGAGACTAGAAGCTAGTCTGACTGGTGGTGGGGAGTTTCGAAATTTAAAGATCAACCCATCCATTCAAGTTCCCCTTCATGTCCATGGTGTTCAACCCAAAATTCTGATCCTCACTCTCAAAAGCTTTCATTTCCATTTCAGACTTGTGACACCATAATAACGTGGAGACCCCATAGTCTGAACCCAGAGAGAGAAGTGCATCCCGCATTGTCAGTGTTAGAGCACAACATATCCGCTTCTTCTGTACTAACTTTCACAATAAAAGCACTAAGCACATTGTGTGTGACTTCTAACCAGAATGCAAGTTTCACCGCTTGTTTGCTGTGCGACGCTTTACAACGCACAGACAGGATGGAGCCATTTTGGACAGTCTCTTCAGTTTCACATGTGTGACATCAGTGACACTGACGAGGCGTTTCCGGTCCAGACGCGTTGAACCAACGGCACTGGTTCTAATAATACACTATAATAATAAGTGTAAGCAGCACACCTCTGCGTTGTTAAACCCACCTGTAGGCGATGCCTTCATCCTCCTTCAGGACACCATAATCTGTGGAGATGGTGCGCCGTGTGTCAGACACCAGGGGAATCTTCATGGTACCCAGACCGCCCTGCTTACGTGGTGTGTTGGTCCTTTTGGAGCACACACGGAAAAAAAAAAAGAAACACTCTGAAACTCTGCAAAAGCGAAATGCACCTAATCACAGCGGGTGTTTATATCTACAATCTTATAACTACCATGCAAAATGGGAGAAGTGTGAGTCAACGGAGGCGGCGATGACCTCACAGCCGATCTTCCTGAATTCATCTGCTGCATCACTGAACGCGATGATCTCAGTTGGACACACAAAGGTGAAGTCCAGTGGATAGAAGAAAAAGACAACATACTTTCCTACATGGAGGGAGAAAAAAAAAAGGCTATTAAAGGTTTTCATGTGACAATGCGCGACGGTGAATTACAGCATAATGAATAGTCATGAGTGTGAATAGTGGCTATTCAGTGCTTGGAGGTGTCACAAAGCAGTGAGGCAGAGGAGCGCGCCATCAAAGCAAAAGCACCCATGCAGGAATGAATGGGATTGATGTTGAGGTTTACCTCTGTACTCTGATAGGCTGAGGTCCTTGAACTGTCCACCTGGCATCACAGCTTTGGCTGTGAAATCTGGGGCTGGTTTTCCAATATGTGCGTTGCCTGCAGCCATCTTTAGTCTGAGTGGATTACAGATGGAGAACACTGTTAATGTGGTACACACACACACACACAAACCCACACCACACACACACAAACACACACCGTACACGCGTTTTTTCCTTGGTGTGAAATTATCCATTACTTGTGCCTCCACAAGAAAAGATTTCTCTTACATAGGATATTATCATTCCAGTTATACGATTGCAACTGATCATTATCAATTATGACTTAATATAGAATATCTGAAAATAATTTTTAAAAATCACAATTTTCCAGAGCCTTTAAGAAGCTGGAGGCAGCATTTGTTTGTTTGCAACCGTTCTTGAAAAATATATTCAAATTATTGAATTCGGTGATCAAAATATTTGAAGATTAATTCCCGTCAAGCAACCAATCTAAGAATTATGAGTAATGACTTTGGCTATACTTGCCATTGAAAGTGTGTTACAACACAATGAATTTGACCATCAAATTGAAAAATATTTTTTTCAAAAAAGGCGAATGTAAAACCAGAAGTAGACTACTCAGATAACTGATTAAATTGTTCAAGCAAGACCACAAGCAATTTCTAAGATTTGGCATCTCCGAAGTGAGAATGCGCCAATTTTCCTTTCCTAATGGCAGTAAACTTTCGAATTTTGACTGGGGAAAAGAAACTGATTACATCATGTTGAACACAAGTAAAACTGATGGTATTTTGCCACAAATTTTTTTAGACACTTAGAAAACTCCTAGTACATGAATCGAAATTATGTGCACACCAACTGATGATGGAAACAAATACATATTTGGTTGGGGAAATTATTTCTGAGGACCCTGTCTAGATATAAGAGTGTTGAAAAGGGGAAAAGGGTCTTTGTCTGTCTGTCTGTCTGTCTGTCTGTCTGTGTTGTCTGTGTCTGTCTGTCTGTCTGTCTGCCTGCCTGTCTCATTACCAACAACACTGGGGCACCACAGCAGGAGAGCGAGGACACTTTGTGAAACACTTGAAGGACGGGTTCCAGGGCTACGACGCGGTCCCTGCCCAGAGGTAAGAGCTAGCTTCAGGCTGCGTCCAGTCGGGTTCGGGCTGTGCGCGCACGGACCCGCGTTATCGCTCCCCAACATCCCGTATTTTGTGAGCTTCCCGGTGAAATTTGTTAACAAGATGACGCGGTTGCGTTTCCATAAACCGGACGCAGAAAAAAAAAGTCCGAGATGAGTAAATGAGTGAAATAATTTTAAATTTGCGCTCGCACGTTGTTTTACTCGTCAGTCAACAACCAGTTTCGTTTTGTTTTTTAATGGAGAAAAAAAAAAGTAGTTCATATCGTAGCTGGAATGTTTTTTTCATCCCGAATGAGCTACCGATCATCTTCCGAACAACCAACCACTTGTTGGAGCTACGAAGTCGGCCGCGGCGACTAAACGGACAAACGTTGGCGAGGCACCGAAAGCCGTTTTTCGAACATATCACGCAGACCGGGAAAGAACATCGCGCACGCGCTCACTTGGTTTCGCCGCACATACCTGAGCTTTGATCTCACCGCGCCGACGCAGCCGGGAGGACAGATTGGAAGAGTGTCGCCGCGCCGGGGCGGGAGGGGGGGAGTGTTATAAGGCCGCTCACTTCTCGCGATAGGATCACTCAGAACGCGATCACGGTTCCCACTCAGCTCCGCTCCGGTCTCCCACCCGGTGTCAGTTCACTACGCAGCATGACTGTGCACTTTTTGGTTATTAATCTTCTGGGAATTTACGTCATCCCGTAAAACCGCGGCATACGGGAGCCGAGGCCCACAGAGAGTAGCTTTTAAACCACGTTGTCTCAAAAAAAAAAGTTATGATTCAGTCTGAATCCATTCATTTGAAACTCAAAAAAAAAGGCAGTAGACTTGGAAGTTCCCTGATCCAAACTAGGAGCAGAGCAGCGGTGCGAGTGTGTCATGAGTCTTTTCTCATGTGACTCAGCTCTGTCAGGTTGGGAACTGACATCAAATTGATTTTAAACACCTGAAGGCTGACTAACTGCATTTGGCCCCAGAGAAGAAAGAGCAGCACTCACCAATCAAGCCAGAACTCTTAAAGTCAAGTATAAACACACCTTGTTCCCACTTAAGGAAAAAGGTTTACAAGATAAAGAGAAATATATTCCTGCATTTAACTCTTCAGCAGGCAGATGCATAATAATGTGGTGCTCACAGGTCTTTAAGAAAAGAGTCTGCAGCTCATTCAGAGTCCTCACCAACACCAGAGTGGAGCACATTACATCGGCTCTTAAGTCTGCGTGTGTGAACGAGTCGGATTTAACATCCTGCAACTTGTTTACAGAAGCACTAAGTGGTCCTGGGCCTAAATACATCTGCGATTGACCTGTAGACCTGTGCGTTACAAAGCATCAAGGCCTCTCGGGTCATCTGGAGCATGTTTACTCAAGAGTTATCAGGATCAAAACTGGCGAAAGAGCTCCGACTTTCAGTGTTCCCCCACACGAGGAACAACTCAAGTCAACCTCTATTTCCAAAGCACATTTAAGAACAGCCGCAGCTGACCACGCTTCCTGAGCGCTGCTAAAACACTTAAATCAGGGCTCAAATCATTATTACTTACTGTGACTTCCTCATCACTTTTAAACAACTTCGATTTTTAACATTTTTTGTCCTTTTTTTCATTTAATGCTTTATTGGTGTCCTCGTTTTTCTTTTTAAATGTATATTTTCGATTCATTCAATGCCTTTAACAAACACTTTAAACTGCATTGTGCCTGAATGGTTCTACACAGTGTAAATAGAACCGGCTTGCCTTCAAGTTTCTTGCACTGGTTAAGATAAACGAAACACTGGCAGCGTGGCAAACACCGGGCCACACACACATGGGTTTTGTCACCTGTTCATAAGAATTTTACAATCTTTTTGGACAAAAAAACCCCCAAAAAAACATCAACCCGGTCATTTGATTACTGCGTCGGGGAGCATCACATAAACAGCTGCTATCAAAGAAAAGTCAGCGGCAGCAAACAGATAATAAAAATTTGAAGGGGGATCTTGAAGAATGGCAAGAACACAAAAGGGTCCCATGAGGAGACTAAAGCACCAGCACACACGCCTGTCGTTCTTCAGCCGATAAATAGCAAAAGCAACATCAGTGTGATTCATCTAGGCCGGTGTTTGACCAACATGAATCATAGTCGCTGCTTGATAGTCGCATTCGCTGATTAACTTCTTTCACGTTTCCTGACATGTCGCTCGCTATCTGCCGTGGGTGTGTTTGTGTGTGTGTGTGTGTGTGTGTGTGTGTGTGTGTGCGCGCGCGCGCTGTTGCAACAACTTAAAGTTCACCTGCACAAGGTATTTTTCAGTCTCATTTCCTCCTCACTGCAGCTGCATTTTGAAACTGTCAGTTTCCCCGGCGGTAATAATAGCACTGTTTCCACCCCACCTGTTAGTTTTCTATAATAATACAATCTAGTGCTATCTTTTAACCATACTTTCAATCGTCATCTGTCCGTTCCCTCTCACAAAAATGCTTTTCATCGAATGAACCACAACCCCTCTTAAAGTTGGTTCTGTAGAAGTCAGTGTTTTTTTTACGCTCTTGTTTTTTGTTTTGTTTTTTTGGATAATAATCGTCCGCATGGCTCTGAAGTCACACTCAGAGGTTTCATCGCCTATATTGTGAAGACAGGACCAGCCTGTCCAGTTAGTGTCATTTGCATCATTGTTTTATTTCCATTCCGAACTGATAAACTGGATAAACAAGGAATTCAAGGAAGATTTAAAAAAAAAAACAAAAAAAAAAACAACAATAGGTATTATTCCCATTATGTGATTTTTGTTTTTTTCTGTCTTTGCTTACCCTAAATGTGGCTTTGTTTTTATAACACCCCTCAGCCAGCTAACTAGAAAGATTATATTTGGTGCGTGAGAGGTAACACGGGGAGCATCTAGTACTCACCAAGAGGTAAGACAACAGTAACGCAAGAGTTTTACTTAATCATTTGAATATTTTTGTAACCATAACTGACTTTAATGCCGAATGACTACACATCTGTCATTTCTATAGCAAAATTCCATTTGACTGTATTGGAAATCTCACACAGAGATAATAACAGAAATTTAACAGGGTGATTTTTTTTTTTTTTTTTGGATGATCGGTGAAGGCAAACTGTGCCATGTTTTCGCGAGCATAGTTCACCTGCGTCTGTGTAAAACGGTGTCATCTGCCTCTCCACCACGCTTCCTTTCTCTGCTGTCACCAATTGATGTCCTTGCATGCTGTTGCCATGGGTACCACATTAAGGGCCAGATAAGAGGGGAGGAACACAATAACCTCCTGTTAGAAGCGTAGCAGTGATCAAACGCCGCCCCTGCATTCATCTCCTATATCACAAATATGCCCATAATTAGTGCGTCTGTCCCCACTACAAATGGATGTTTGAAGGGCACTCGTGAAAAATTAATTCAAAATTTGTTGCAAAGGAGTGGTATTCTTAGTTCGATACGTATAAACAAACGCAGTCCCGTGTCCTCTTCTTAGAGAGAACATTGACAGTGAAGCAGCTTTCAAGGTTTTACACGAAGAAACAATCAGACTCCACAGCAGCCACGCATTGGAGGGACAGTCCAAAATGTTTGAAGACACTCGGAGGACACCTGTTTATGGTTAAGATGCATAGCACATATGCACATCATCTGCCGCTCGGTCCATCCCATGAGTGCAACAAGAAATATTCACCCAACAGCAGACCCAAGAAACCCACTCACACTGATGCTGCTCAGTGGAATGGTGGTGAAGTGTCTGAAATGAATGGGCTGTTGTGATAGATTTCACCGGGAAATTATAGTTATTAAAGCTGGTCTCTAATGATGTGAGTGGGATTGTCTCAGCGTGCGGCTGATTGGATGCGAGGTCCAGACTTGTTTTAACAAGGCAGGCACACAGGAATCAATAAGAGGAGCGCACAGCAGGACGTGACAGCAGCAGCAACACACACACACACACACACACGCACACACACACACACACACACACACACACACACACGCACACGCACACGCACGCGCACACACACACACACGCCTTTTGCTGTACTCTTTTATCACTTATTCCTATTGAATTGATTTCTATTGAATTAATTATTATTCTTATTCCTAATGGATACAAACACATACACAGAAAGAACATGCTTTAACAACCTTTAATTGCTACATAATCCTTAACATATTCAATTTATTATTTGCAATGTCAGCTTAGATTTGTTTCATCCTACACTTAGTTGCCAATGGTAGTTTTCTCTAGACCATTCATATATTTGATTCTTGCAAATGGATGTGGAAATCTTTGATATCATATTTTATTAGTTTTCACTTCCTCATGTCCTCCACACACATCAGTTCACACAAGTCGCTCTAAATCAGAAATACTTTATTAATCCCTGAGGAAATCGTATGTCAATATAAATATAAAGATACAGGAAAAAAGTACCAAGATTTAACAAAGAATATAATGAATATTACAAGATAGATTGACCCAGTATGAACAGTATGGACAAAGTCTAAACAAACCAAACATATAAACAAATCAATAGATGCCATTTTAAGTGGAAATGAAATATACAGTGCTTCTTGGAGCAGAGCACTATGTACCAGGCACAAGCATGATCAATATGATGAATATAGGCATGAGTGCAGTTACAGGATGTGCTAACATTGTAGTGTGCAAAATATTGCTGTGTGGTAATAGGGTCTGTGATAATATAATATAATATAATATAATATAATATAATATAATATAATATAATATAATATAATATAATATAATATAATATAATATAATATAATAATTCTGATAATACACTAGTACCAGCATACAGGCCGTGGCAGTTTTCTTCGGTGCCTGTGCCTTTAAGAATTCTCCCGCGCTGGTTCACGAACCCGGAAATGGGCCGAAAAGAGGCAAGAGTATTTGGCGCCAAATAGAAACAACGGGGGCAGGAGGCAAGTCGGCGGTCACCGTGTCTCACTCTCTCAGCAGCTCCCCTCCAATTCAAGGTTTGTGGGTCGCGCACGGAAGCCGAAACGCACGGCGGGACTCAGGCGGCGCTGACGCAGATCCGCCTGCTGCATTTTGGGTCGGTGTGTCGTTGGTTTAAAAAAAAAGAATAAAGAAAGCTGATGAACTTTTTCCTCCCCGTCCAGTTTTGTCGTCATGGAAGAGGCCAACAAGCTCATCGGCGCCGGGAAGAAGCACCTGGTGATGGGGCAGGTGGTGAAGGCGGTGAGCTGCCTGCAGGAGGCCTGCGACACGCTGTGAGTTCATTCGTTCAGTTCCACGGTGTTTTCACCGCCGCGAACGTGACACTCGAACGTGCTCGCAGCCGCGGTTGAGAACTCCGGTGAACGTGCGCCCGCTTCCACGCTTTGACTGTGCAGACAGGAATGTTGTGAATAAATGTAGATATGTTGGGGATTTTACAGATATGGGAAAAAAGAGATGTATATTATTTCTATTTGGTGCTTTTAGCCTTTTTTTTTTATCATCCCCACATTCCTGACAAAGTTAATGGTAGATTTATTCAGATACTTGGGACTGTAATTTGCATTTTGATGCCTAAAATTTAAAAAGGTGAGAGGGAAGTTTTGAAATTTAATGGTAACCAGTGCCAATAAAACTTGTGTTTGTATTTCAGAGCTAAGAAATATGGAGACACAGCGGACGAGTGTGGAGAGGCTTTCTTCTGGTGTGGTAAAGCCCTGTTAGATTTGGCACGGTGAGCTCTTTCCTCCTTCTTTTTTTTTTTTTTTTTTTTTAGCTCTTTTTAAATTCTGGCCAGTCATAAGTTGGAATTCTGGTCGTGTTGCGTCGCAGGATGGAGAACTCGGTCCTCGGCAACGCTCTGGAGGGGGTGCCCGAGGGAGACGACGACGACCAGGAGAAGCCCAAAGACTCCAATGTCGAGAGCGCCGAAAATGTTGACGGTGAGGAAACGTTTTAAAAGTCGTCAGACCCCAAACTGTTCTTAGCCGAGCGTTGCCGGTGTCGCTTGAGGAAGAACATTGTCCTGACCTCTTTTTTTTTTTTTCTTTTCTCTCCAATACATCACAGAAAAGACCAGGGACGAGCTGAGGGTACAAGTGTACGACGCCATGGCGGAGAAGAAAAAAGAGGACGAGGAGAAGGCGGCGGGGGAGCAGGGCGTCGATGGGGGCGCGCAAGAGACGAAGGAGGAAGAGGACGGGAAGCAAAGTGGCAACGTTGGCAGCAAATCAAACGGAGGTGAAGACAATGACCCAAAGGAGGGTGAGAAAGAACCGGCAGATGAGGAAAAGGAACCAGCAGAGGAAGCTGAAGGTGAGTCTCCAGGCTCTGGATCGGACATGATCACCTGCCGCCCGGTTGGTCTAAACGCCTCGTATGGCTTTCAGACGCTGATGACGACGAGGAAGAGGATGGCGATGACGCGGAAATGGAGGGTGAGGCGGAGGGGAAAGGTGAAGCAGATGAAGCCCCGGAAAAGGTGCGTCGGCGCGAGACATGGCGCCGCAGACATGCTGACGCGACGCCAGCAGATGCCGGGTTTAACCCCTGACATGTTCTCAGGAGAGTGGCGACAACGTGGAGGAGGAGGAGGAGGAGGAAGAGGTGGGGAACCTTCAGCTGGCCTGGGAGATGCTGGAAGTGGCTAAAGTCATCTACAAACGGTTACCGAGGCGCCGGCTTTGATCCAGATTCTCACAGGTCTGAGGCGGCACCTTGAACCTAATTCTGTGATCTTCTTCTTGGATCAGGAAAGAAGCCAAGGAGGACCAGCTGATGGCGGCGCAGGCTCACCTGAAACTGGGTGAAGTTTCTGTGGAATCAGGTACTGAGGAGCAGGTGGCCGCTGAACAAATACCCAGTTTCCACGTTTCAGTCGCGACTCCACATGTTTGCGCCAGACGTGAACAGAATCTCTCCTTGAGGACGTGTGTTCTGCTCCAGGAACTATTTTTCGTTGTTTCCTGTAGGTTTTAAAGCTTGTACAATTGGTTCTAAGAGTCGCTGATGGCCCCTTCCCACCAGCCTTGCGGTAACCGAAGCAAGCACGGGAAAATGCTCCAAATTTTAAATGCCTCAGTTGAATCGGTCGTGTAAACCAGGAGAAATGATGTTGTAAAGTAGATGATCCCATCATATGAATGTTGTCTCCTGGCATTTATTTTATTTATTAAGCATTAATCAAACCATATAAAGTGAAGAGAAACAAGGGGAAAGGCACGGGTGTTTGTACAAGGCAACTTTTTTAACTGCACCAAGTTAGATTTGATGGACTTCTGAGAGTCTGAAAATGTAAGTCTACATTTGAAGTGCTCGAATTTCACTCTTGAAAGTTTCTGTGAGCTTTTCCGTGCAAGTTCTTGAAGTGAATGTCCAGTTGCGGCCTCTTCCAGGAAACTACTCTCAAGCTGTGGAGGACTTCCAGGAGTGCCTGAAGCTGCAGCTCAAGCACCTGGACTCCAACAGCCGACTGCTGGCTGAGACTCACTACCAGCTCGGTCTGACCTTCAGCCTCAACCTCCAGCACACGGAGGCCATCGCCGAGCTCAACAACTCCATCGCCGTCATCAAGAACATACTGGGTAAGCCGTTCGCCTCCCTTTTCCCCCGGGGAACACCTGCACGCTCCCAGAAAGAAGGGGCTCTTGGGCGGCAGCGGGCGGTCTCGCAAGCCCGCTAACGTGGCCCCCCCCCCCCCTCTATCCGGCAGAGAAACTGACGGAGCAGATAGACGAGGCTGCCGATGCCGAGGCGCTGCCGCAGGCGAGGAAGGAGGTGGAGGAGCTGAGGGCGCTGCTGCCGGAGATCCAGGAGAAGGTGGAGGACGCCACCGAGGGCCTGAAGATGACGAGCACCTACACGGAGGCTGTGAAGGATGCGCTGGTGAGCCGGGGAGTCGAGTCGTAGGGTCGCGACCTCGCTGCGCCATGAACACCAATCGGCATCAGCCACTAGCGGCATGTGTAGCAGTCGCAGTCGCGAGCGTGAAAAGCTGCCGTGAAGTCTCATTGGCAGGGAACCAAGTGTGGGGTTTTTTTTGGACTGCGCACTCGGTCGATGTCTTGCCGCCATCGCTTTTACGCCAGCATGCCCCCCCCCACCCCCGGCCGGCACCGGGCCATCCTGTCCTCTGCATTGCTGTCGAGTTGGCGCCATCAGCTGTAAATGTCGGGCGAACCCACACGTGACGTTCCTCTTCATGACCTCAACAAGAACCACTGTCGCGTCGTCACTGCTGGAAATCTCCCACGATGAGGATTCTAGCCGGCACGCACGCACGTCACAGCACACACGACCACAATTCCGGGATGGACGACCGTGTTGAGCCGCAGACTTGCATTTCCAAGCGGTTTCGTTCTCATCAGTGCCATAACCAGACTTGCTGAATCCCACCCACGTCTAACGCGCCATTGATTTATTGACTCGCGGGGGTCAGAAAAACAACCTTAAAGCTCTATTTTGTTTCATTTACTTCACCAGGATGGAGCAACCACTTCCTCTGCGTTCCCTGCTTCCAACGGACAGAACGGTTCCTCCAGTTCAACAGTAGGTTTCACTAAAATACTGAAGATGCAATGAACGAAAGGATGTTCTGAGCCGTTGTTGCCGTGCTGAATTGCCCACACTGTCGTGGCTTCTTACTGATGTCACGTGTAATCCTCCACCCAGAGTAACGGCACATCGTCCGCCAGCGCCGGCTCCGCCAGCGCCGGCTCCGCCAGCGCCGGCTCCGCCAGCGCTTCCGCCGCACCGGTCTCGGACATCTCCCACCTGGTCAGGAAGAAGGTGAGGCGGCGAGACATTTGTGGTCCAGCGTAAAACGGTGGCCGTTGGGTCTTATTTGAAGCCGTCTTGTTTCAGAGGAAACCAGAGGAGAGTCCTGTGAAGGAGGGCGAGGTCAAGAAGGTGAAGCATGAAAACGGCCACTGCAACGGCGCGCGCGAGCCTCTCACCAACGGCGTTCACAAAGCCAACGGCGACAGCAACGGGCACGCCAATGGCATGGAAGTGGAGAAGTGAGATTTTTTTTTTTTTTGAAGTTGTCATGGCAATAGTCCTGTTGAGTCTCTAAACGAGCGAAAGCATTGAACCATGTTGCTATTGGCAACGTCCGATGCCCGGAGTGTTTGGTCTGACTCAAACTCATCCTCTGTCAGTCAGCGAAGCTGGATTCCGTCCACCGGCGTGCCGAGTTCTTACTCTTGCTACACTTGTTTGCGCTTGTAAATAATGTGTATGTTTGTGCCTTATTTTCATGTTTGTTCTCCAAGGTTGAATAAAGAAAACTGTTTGATAAATCTTTGTGTGGACTAAAATCTCACTGACTCATGGTTTAGCACGGGGGGGGGGGTGAAATTTTCATCAACATGCTGCAAGCAAATTTCACAGCTACATGAAGCAAACCCACCTTCAGTGCCGTTTGAAAACGGGACTTCAATCAAAACTTTATGCAGAATATTTTGACACCAAACTGAGCTTTGGCCATTTTGAATGTTGTCATCACTTAAGCCCATTAGACAAACATTTTTGCAGACCTCCTGAGCTATGCTCTTTGGTCAAAGTAACCTTGGCTTCTAACCACCAGTGAGAATCAGTTCATCCTTGAGCTCATGTTTGTGCTGAATTAGAAATTCTCTCCTGGTGGAGAGATGGACAGAAAAGCAGAATGCCTTCAAATTCCCTGTAATCGCTAAACCAAATCACTGGCACAGGAGGAGGAGACGTGAGGGGGGAGGTGGGCAGCCAGAGCATCGAGCTCTTTTACAGCGAGGGGTGTTTGGGCCAGAACTGCACGGCTCATTCTAGGAAACCAAGTTCACAGAGAAGCAAAGATTCTACCAGACGACTTGGAGCAAGAAGCACTGCCACTTTGTTGCGTCTTACCGAAGCACTTGTTCCCACTCGCGCTGAGGACGGTGGAAGTCTGGATCAAGTCTTTTTTAGTACCGTCCATCGTCAGTTGAACGTCAAATTACAGATTCCGTGAGGTTTAACCAAACCTGACTGCAGTTGGTGTTGCACCACTCAACTTGAGCTGTGGCTCTATTGTTCCTCTCCGTGGGTACCAGATTCATCCTGCAGAGCTCGAGCGTGATCTCTCTACATGCTGCTCGCCGCAAGTTCTTGGCACGACCACCTGCGGGCACCGGAGGAACATTTTAAACCGACCTGTAGAAAGCCGAGCCCAAGCGGACTCAAAACACCACAGTAGCCAGATTCATATTGAAACATATCAGCTTGTCAGGAACCAATTTTTATTAATATCATTAATAATGTGTCATCAGCATCATCAATGAAATGAGTTAGTCTGTTTAAAGCAGAATCAAGTGTGCATTCATTGCCCTTCTTTTTCTTGATGAACACTTCAGTTCCACAAAGCGAGGAAGAAGAAGGAAGAAGGGGGAAGAGGGAGGGGTCAAAGAGGGCGGGGACTGCAGTGAAGGAGGAAACGCAGGGAAAACGACGTCTGGCAGAGCAGGAATCTCCCCCTTCACTGGGATATGATTGGTTTTTCCCTTGTGCAAGAATAACAACAAAAAAACAAAAAAAAAAATCAAACAAAAGAAATTCAAAATGGTGCTCTAAAAACAAAGATGAGAGAGGAAGAGGGGGATTGTTTGCTGGGATGTGGTGTTGGCTGTCGTGTTGTTGGTTGTTTTTTTTTTAGTTTTTTTTTTTTTTTATAATTTTGTTCCGTAAAGCCACGTTAGGATTTGATGCAGTCGTCGTCATCAGAGGTCTGGCTGCTGCTACTGGTTTCGGATTCGGAGCCCTCCTCGACATGCGCCTCCGCCACACTCCTCCAGGGGGTGAAGTGGAGGGTCACACCCCGCGTCCTCGGGAGAACTCCATTCCTCTGCATGCCGTTCCTCTTCAGCTGCTCAAGGGACACCAGAAAAAAAGAACAAAAAAAAAACCCGTAGGTCGGTAAGATTCCTTCTTTCATCACTTTTAATGACACAAGAGAGGCGATGCATATAAGAGTGTTCACCTGTTCAGTTTTAGTCTGGAACTCTCTCAGCTCATCCTCTGTCAGAGGCAGGAAGTTGTCATCGTTCTCTGGATACTCCTGCCAGCCCATGGCCTTCAGCAACCTCCAAAAGCAAGTCATTTTGTGCTTAGTTTACTCTGTGTGTGTGTGTGTGTGTGTGTGTGCGTGTGTGTATTAGGTTATCTTAGGTGTCCTACCTGTGCTCTGCCTCCAGGGAGCTGGACAGGTGTTCGGTGTCTGAGTCACTGAGGGAGTAGGACAGACCATTCTCATGGCAGACTTCTTCACTGTAGGCTTTGGGTTCTGGGGTGCTGCTTTCACCCTGAAATTATTCCACACGGCAACAAAACACACCACAGCTTATTTCCGGGGGATGTTTTGGTGACCCACCCATCATGTTTATGGTTTGTTTCTACAACACTGTAACTTTCCCATACAGGGAAACCCCCACAAAACCAAATTACACGTTCATTCTTTGCTTCATTGACACGCACACCCGCAGTCACATGTGAGGACAAATAGTATGACAAATATGTCATTTTCGAAAAAGGCATGGTCATTATCATGCTGTAATTGTAAGAATATTTTATGAACCGCTTATTAAAACACTTTTTTAAACAAAAGTTGAGACTAGTTAAGAGTTTATTGCCTTCATATGCAGATAATCACCATGAGTGACTGTCCTGTGAGACTATGAGATGATCAAAATAAAATAAAAAATAAGACTGATTTACAAGTGGTATTTTATTGTGCAACAGCACTTTTTTTGTGTGTCATCACTGCAAATGAAAGAGGTGTCCAGTGTGATGCCGGGGGCGCGTTGCCTGTCTGTAGGTGTGTGTGACAGCTGCCTCACTCAGCTGCTGTGGCCCTGACCTGTCAACATGGATTCCACCTTTGGGGATGCCCATCGATCATAGAATGTCTTTTTTAATTCCTTTTTTTTTTTTTTTTTTAAACCTTTATTATAAGTGGGGGGGCGAACTGGAAACCTCAGAGTTCTATAATGCTGCTTATACATGTAACGTCAACATGATGATCTATCGGGACTTTTTTGCTGTACTTTTGTTGGAAACCACAATCGTCACACAGGATAAAAGGGGAGTCCAAATCTCTGGACAACACGCAGTGTGTTTGGTTTAGGCTGTTGCCATGGATGACGGGATGTTAAAAAACAAAAAAAAAAACGGTTGTGTGATCCCAGGTGTTATAGTTTCAGAAGTGTTGCCGACCTCTCCTGATGTTCCCGGGCTGCTGCTCGTCGTCAGCTCTCCAGTGCCCTCGTCCTTCAGAGCCCGCAGGAATTCGCTCTTACGGTCCGGACCACGGCGCATCAGCTTCAGCCTGGATGGGGCTATGTCTATGGGAGGAGTCGTGCTGGATGGGTGCTGCGCAGATCACGGCACCAGGAGGAGGAGGAAGGAAAGGAAAATAATCTGTCACTTTTATTTACTTTCTTTTTTTTTTTCTTGGCTGCGCTCACATTTGTATTAAATGATTCACCGGCCACGGAGTTTCCTCACAAATGCTTGACAGCGGGTCTGAAATAAGTAGCTCTCACCAACAAAAGAAAAAAAACAAATGAGCCCATGATGTGCTCGAAAATTTTAAGCTTGTACATGACAGTCATGCTACACTGAGCAGAAGGCTGGACGTATCCGCCGTTGCCAAAGGAAACTTCATGTGCACATGTGAGCAAACATCTCAGTCACCAACCACACCAGCGCACACAGTAATTACTACTTTGCGGAAAAAAACCTGCAATTTGCTCGCGCAGGGAGAGGCCAGCTACGCATGTGAAGCATGTAGTCACAACATTAGAATAAAGAGTTTGACACAGTGCTACGGTGGAACTTCTGCGCTGTTTTCACGTGTTATAAGAAGTCAGAGTAAGCACTCATTTAAAAAAGCTCATCTTCAGGGAGTGAAAAATACTTCACATGTGTGGTACGTGTCCGTTCCTGCTGCCCTCACCTCTTTCGGGGTGTTGTGCTGTGGTGCACTGACTGGGGTGCTGGGTTTGGCTGCAGAGACGGGGCTGGTAAAGAGTGAATCCCGGCCAGGCATGTGAAGGCCAGACTTAGTAATCTCTCTACCACCGGATTTCCACTGGGTGCTCTATAAAAAAAGAAAACAGATAGTGTGCGTTTGTCAGAAAAGCTCTCCATCGCCTTCCACAGCTTTATCATCAGACGAGACAAAAAGAAGCGATGCATCTCAGTGAGTCTTACTTTGGTGGGGGCCACAGCAGGCTTTGGAACCAGGTTCTTGTAGACACTGGAGCCTGCAATGGGAGCTTTGCTGCCGTTGGTGGGCAAGGCGCCAGCAGTGGCGAAGCCCGCAGAGAAGGCTGTGCTGGGGTCTTCCTTGGAAACCTTTTTGATAACCAGCATTTTCGACACCATCTGTTTGCCACTGGGGGGGTTTTCTGAAATAGGACCAGGACAGCTGTCATGCAATGTAGCACAGGACTGCTGTTTTAATCCAGAGAAATAATGAGTCTGGCCACTTACCCCACACTCCAGCATGGGGAGCCACCGCTCTCATCTGAGTCCCAGGCTTTCCAGTTGTTTCAGGATTGAGAGAAGGCTGAAAAGACAAAACACGTCGCACCTGAATAAAACACCATCACATTCAAATTTTGAAAATTAAAATTTAATGAGGTTAATCGAACATGCGGGAACTTGAATCTGTTCCTATGCCTTTATGGGACTGTGAAAGATTACTCCTGTGCTGTATTGTATTTAGTGCAAAATCAAAATGTTTCGGACAATAGTCTTGGTTATCAGAGGCTGAATGAAAAGGAACTGCTGAAAGAAGCCAAAGTGAAACCAAAACTTTCAGGTGATGTAGCAAAAGTAAGGAAATGTCTTTAAAAATCCAACTGACATTTTTAACTACACTAAAAATAACCTCGGAACCAGAGCCACTCAGACGGTCATGGGACTTTCCTTATATGTTTGGATTAAAAAAACAAAAACACAAAACGTTGATTTTTGGAGAAAAAAACAAAACAAAACAAAAAAAACAACATTATTGCTCTTGGATGACTTTCGTCCCAGATGTGAGCAAGTTTTAGGACTAAGGATGTCATTATTATTACAGCGATGCAAGAACCCATGCTGCCGAGCTTGACGAATTTTTCTTGAAAGCTGTGGTTTTTCATGCGCTCACACATACTCATTCAACTCCCTTAAAATGAAAAATATTTTTTCAGACAGGGCTGTGAATGACACCGAGAATGAGAAACTGCATTCTGTCATAGAAGCTTGTGGGGTTAGACAGGATGTGACATCATGACTTCAGATCTCTATATTCCTAAATATAGTCAGCATTCATAGCTGACTGTACTGACAGATTGTCGACTGCTTTGCCGTGAGCTGGAGACATCTTATCATTCAACATAGCTTGGTCATTTAAAAAACAGGGTCAGTAGCGTGCGCCGCTAGATATTAAAAAAATAAACTCACAAAGTCCTCTTCCACAAACTTCAGCTTGTCATCCTTGCCGTCTTTGCGTTCCTCGTTGGGAAACTTGTCCTGGTACGAGGTGCCTTTGCGGGGATGGAAGTTCCCATTGCGCTGCCGGTGCCCCCCCTGCCTGTCCCTGTCGCCCCCTCCCCGTTTGGGGTGGCGTCCCTGGTGGTGGTGGCTGTCCTGGGCACCACGCAGAGCTCCATGCCAGCTGGGGGTCTCCTTCCAACACGAGCCTCCCGCCAACCCCCCGTGCCCTCCTTTGGCCACCCCCGAGTCCACCGAGTCGTGCCTCAGAAGCAGGGAGGGCTGCTGCCATCCATCACCTTCACACAGAACAAACATGCTGTTAAAGAACTAATTATATTCTAGAAACTTAAGACTGCCAGTAAAATGTGGCTCTGCCAGAAAAAATTGTAAAGTTTCCATTCTAACTTTCTCAACTAAAAATCGTCAGTCATGACAATAAAACAGCTGATGGTATTCTCTCATCAAATAAAAGCGATCAATAAATCTGTTGTCCAAATGATTTTTTTTGTTACACCAGCATTTCAAAAAGGCTAATGTGAGCTGAAACTCACCATACATCTAATAAGGAAACAACATGCAAACAAACAAAAACAAGAAAAAGACAAACTTAACTGTAAGGGAACACATTTTAAGAGATTCTGGGTTGTTCTGTAAATATAACAAGAGGTGGAGTAATATGTAGACTACGTATGTATGGCCAATGTGGGCCGTACACATCTCCTCAATGAAATTTCTGATCCAAATTCATGTTTCCTGAATGTGAATCTGTCTCGCAACCTGAAATCTAGACGGTTCGCTAAGAAAAGCAGAAATTCTTATAAACTTTAATCTGTTAAAACCTGTAGCAACAAACTGAATGCAAGGGCCAAGAAACTTGGGGAAAGAAAGTTTTCCAGTGCCATCAGAAACCTTGCACCCAATTATCTTACACCCAACTGCAGTGTTTGCCCTAATATGAACTTAGGACTGGCATTATGGCTGACAACAAAAATGAAACGTTAAAATGAAGCTGATGTCTGAACATGCCCAGAGATGCGGGAGAAACTAGCCTTCAAACCACAGATTCAGCTCTGTTGTACAAAGTACGAAAATATCGAGCACTTTAAAAAACACATATTTGTGTCTTGTCTCCTCCACAGTCGAGTCTGTCAAAACATACGCTTGTTTGAAGGTGAGGACGGGGTTCGTCACAGGCTGGCGAGATGTTAATGTAGCGCACTCTGAGATGAGGCAGGAAGACGAGGCAGACTTCGGCTCTGCTCAAGAAGAAGCGGGACTTTGGGCTGAGCTGAGCCATGACGCGCTGATTTATGTTTCCACCATTATCTTAACCACCCCGAACTGTGCCATGCCGCACCCGAGGTGAAAAAAAGGAAAAAGGGTTGGTGAGGGCCAAGCTATACTGGTGGAAGCGCCAGAACCAGATCCGAGAAGCCACACGGTCTGACGCCACCCCAGCTAAGTGAACGGATGAGGGATGTCATGAAGTATTGGAAATCAACACGTGGACGTCTGCAGGAGAACTTTGGATCTCCCAATCAAACCTTTTTGAAAAATAATATAAAACAATCATGTTTATAGTTCTGAATCTCATATTTGGAGAAAGAAACCAAAAACTTGTGGTGCTCAAAGTAATTAGGCAACAGCTTGTATTTAAATGTGACATTGGGGGCGTGCTAATCTGATCCACCTGTGCAATCCATCATCAGCGTCATTAAAACATTTTTGGCTGTTAAAACAATTTTCATTAAGTCACAACAGACTGCCAACAATTTATAGCACCAACTCAGGCCTTAGTCTCATATCACCTAATGTTTAAAAAAATACCTCACACAGCATGGTAGATGTTGAATTTGGGTAAAGCGGAATAAAACAAGGGACACACTTTCTGATGGCTGATGGGGCAGGGCGATATGGCAAAAAATGTTTTCATGATATAGTTTTTCATATAGCTCGATCTCGATTTTTTTTTCATGATATGTAGCTTTTGCTGCTTTTGCCAGTTCAGGGAGCATCCTGGTTGGCGCTTGAGGAAACAAGACATTCATTGAAACTTCACAATAAAAGTTTAAGAACATAAGGTGCCATCTCAGGTGACTGAAGAGGTTGGTGGTGTTTCCCCACCTGTCTGGTACCATATTTTGCAGACTGGCTCCATCTGCTCTTCGTTCCTTTTCTAGGTATCCAAACCACTTCCACACAACTGATGTCACGTTACCCTTTTTCAACAATATCTTCGGTTCCAGATGAAATAGTGATGTCACTTTCACGTTCCGCATTATTTTTTGCCGTCCGCGACTTCGGTTTCACTCTTTTTCCTCCTTTTTCCAACTTCTCTCTTCAACTTCTCTCTCCGTTTACCTCGCGTTACAACTGTAGCCACACTTACAATGAGAAGTGAGCGCACCCTGCCTGCATAGCATACGGTAGTAAGCAGTCAGACTCTGATATACTGCTGTTGCGCTTACTTTTACCTTATATTGATTAAAAATGTCCAAAGCTAATAATTGAGATTGATCAAAATTTTATCACGATCCTGAACTGAGATTGTATGATCGCCCTGCCCGAGGTATAATGCTTTTGAATAAACACAGGAAAGAAATGCTGATCACAGATTTATAATTATGATTTTTTTGCTTGAAGAGAACGTGGTCCAACAGCTTCATGCATCACACTGCACAACAGCATTACCAGGCACACAATCGTAATAAACAACGGGAATCTGTGAACTAAACAATATCCATCAGATCCAACTTAATTCAAAGGCAGGAGACAACCCAAATGCACAGATTATTTTTTCTTCCTGGATATGTGATGCAAAGAAACAGCCAATTGACAAGACCCCACAGATATTAACTTCACATATTGCTCTTAAAATTACGTAAATTAACACTATTTGAGAATATAACAGTGAGATGATACAACTTGATTGATACGCATACAGTTTTTGCACGTTGACAAATCTTCACTTTGGATGCAATAACTCCATCCTTGGAGAAACACTGAGCTTCCCTCATGAAGGCTTCTAAAGATACAGACACGAGTACAGAGGTCAGACACAAGTACACTTCACCAGCAGCGTCCTACAATTTAAGCGACAATTCCATGAGCTATTAGAGCAGCTGCACTGCTTGATCAGCTGCTGACCAGAATCAGCCAATCTGTAGTTTGAACAGCCATCTAAAGTGTCTGGCCTATCAGTCCCATCTATATCTGATTCTATGATGAACATATTCACACAGCACAATAGCGGGCATGCTCACAATAACACAGAAAGTCGTGTGACCGCCACAGAAAAATGTTTTTGTGTATGAAAGTTTTTTTCATTGTGATTTAAAAAAAGCAAGCCGTACAGTAACAATCGTGAAAATGTCTGCGACCACAAATGAAATCAAAGCAGCTAAAGCTAACGCTAGTGAAACAGCAGAGCGAGCCGCGAGCCTGCACTCTCTGCGATACAGAGTATACTTCACGGACGTCAGACATATCGGTTCCAGTAACCTATTTTGAGATGCACTATAATCTGGTGCATTAGACAGATAATGGAAAACATTCAACGTACACAATTTACATTGTGTGTATTGTTATTGATCTGTTGCATATATAGACATACTGCAATTCATTTTCATTAGATGGGCTTTTATTTAATTTAAAAAAAAAAATCTGTCCAGTTACTTGGAGCACTTTATTTTGAGAGTTATTTGGGTGACTTAGAAAAGCTCTCGTCTTTCACCAAAGGGTGTAAAAAGAAAGACTGTTACACTGTCAATTACAGTTTTAAAACAAATAGTACTTCTGACAAAAGAACATTTCAAATGGTGTATCTCTAGCAATTGGTGTGTCGGGAAGACTTGGTGCAACATGTGTGTTTGGTTCAACATGATTTGATTCAAAATTTAGCTATTCAAACTCCCTATACTCCCACAGCTAACCTTAACTTGCCAATGCAACTGATGTATGGATTGATCCTCTTGAGGGTGGCAGCACGATGAGAAACAGAAGCAGCGTTAAGAGGCTGAGCGCTGCAACAGCTGTTAATGCTACCAGTTCAACACATTAAACAAAGTGGTCAGGCATCACGGCGGAAACAATGAAGTGTACTGCCGCACACTGACAGAGTATGGACTTGTACCGAAGCTCTGGAAGACGTACATGACTGATGAGACTAAACACTCAATATAAAAGCAACATAACAAACAATCAGTGTTTTTCACTCCAAACAAGTATTTATCCAATATACGTAATCTACAGAGTACGTAATGACTTGCAATCACTTTCCTCTGCTGCTGGAATGATTGGCAAGGCAAGTTATAACAAGGTTGCGCTCAGGAGGGGAAATTATTTACGATGAGTAAAACAAATGATTGTCAGCTGAAATTAGAGGCAGTTGGATTTGACAATGATCCTTACAACTTAGTAATGAACAAGTGGTCAATGGACACTAACATGTAGGCAGGACCTGATGTTTAAATAGACCTGAATACAAGCCAGCGATGACACAACAGACTACAAAACACCACTCACAAACTGTAAGACACTGAAAGTACTGGTATTTGAAGTGGGATGCCAAACTAAGCTACCAGCTTAGCTGAGCTAGAGAGTAATTTGTTGATTTGTTTTTAGTAATACCTGTCATCCGCTCAAATCAAGCAAATACACTGCTTGTAGTGGTGGAACGGTTCACCGTACCCGCGGTTCGCTTCAACTTTTGGTTCTTAAGTTGCGGTTCGGTTCAAACTTCGGTTCGGTTCGGACATTTAGCAGTCGCTTGAAGCCGTGGTTTTCAACAACAGAAAAGCGACGCATGTCCAACGCCATGAAAACCCCAACAGCACTGGTAATTGCTTTTGCTCGCTCTGATTTCGGACCAAGTTTCATTTTGAAAGCTTCGTGAAGGTCTGGTGTGGGGTCGTCGCTGCTGCGCCGGGCTGAGCGAGGTCTCTGTCGGCGTGATATCTCTTCATAAGCGCTAGCATGTTTGAGGCGTTACCCCCTCGCTCCCACAGACAGTTTCGCTGAACACAAACGACAAATAACTTGTGTCTTGATAACAGCGCGACCACCAGCCTCTGGTCTCAACTGGAAATCCAAAGAGCCGCTGGAGGGTCTGCTAGCTCAGGTTTGTCCGGCACCAACACGTGTGAGAGGATAAAACGAGTCACTAAACTGAACTCCTCTGAACTGTGGTTTAGCGGTTCGGTTCAAAACCATTACACCCCTAACTGCTTGGGTAAAACAATAATGTCCTGTCAAATGTTTAAGTTACTGCTTCATAGTCAAGTGAGGGAATCTGAGGTCGTCAGCTGTTTGATTAGCATCAGCCCATCCTATTGTTACCTAAGTGTTCAGTAGTGAGCGCATTTGGATGGAAAAAACTTTGCAAAATATAACAGCCCTTTTCCCATTTTAGATTTGTTTGCTTTTGAGCCACTCATCTCTCAGCCACTACTAAGTGTAACCACAGTGACATGATGTGTATCCTCTGTATGAATCCAGGTGGTGAGAAGATGTCAGATGATGTGACTGAGGAGAGCAGTGTGCATGTGGCTCTCTGGGAAAGGAATTATTGTGACTTGCTGAAAGCACAAATACTGCTTCCCTGAATCCTGGGGAGATAGTGGATGTATAATTAAAGTTTCATAGCGAGTGAAATGAAAGCCACAATTCAGTAACTTGCCATCTCCAAATGTGAGTATGCCTGTCTAGGTTTTCATACAGGAGTGCACATTTGACCATCATGTTTGTTTTTTAATAACCTTTGAAGCCTCTATCTTATGTATACACAACACGCATTAACAAGGCTCATCACTATGAAAAAAGTTTTCATTGAGAAGAACAACAATGCGGAAACTGAGCCAAATGAGATTAAAAAACAAACACCTATTACATCAATAGATTGTGATGTCAAATTTACAAGGAAAGAGCTTAAAACTGCCCTTCCTGCTAAAATCAAGTGGGGCAGAACAGCTTGCTTCCGTATCTGAAAACGCCCCAGTAAATTCATAAAAAACACAATACTCGAGTATTTGTAATTCCTGACTCCAAACTTTCACAATGACCAGTCCACCCCCCCAAAGGACTGCAAATAAATATGAGCAGAGCAACACTGACAAAACGCAGAGAGGTGTGTCCAGATGTGTACTTGGAGGGAATGCATACATAATCTAGACAGAGAATGGTACAAATAGGGAGTATAAGATGCCATAACTCAGGAATATAAGAACTTCCCAATGATAACATGTCAGGACTGTAATGCCATCTGGATCATACAAGACTACTACAGCTTCTAGATCATGTGGCCTCAACCTTTACAAAGCTTGTATCCATCTTTGGCTTGTCGACGTCCCGCGCTTTTGTCATCTCCAACTTTACAAGTGACTTACGGTGGATTATATAATGTACCTTGCTGATAACGGCAGTGATATCTGAAATACTACTGCTTTGTTATCATCCCCAACTTTTAGAAAGATCACACCCTCTGGTGAAAACAATGCACGCCAACTTCAACAGAGAAGAATGGATCCACTGGATGATGCTGACTGATGTGGCCAGTCACAGACTTAAATCCACAGATGCGTCTTCTACATAACTTCCGTGGTGTTTTCAGCTGTTGTCTGATGCACAAACATGTACAAACTACAGCTGATCGAGCTCCTGTAGTATTCGGTTGGCTTTCTTGCACCTTAGTTTGGGGAAACTCATTCCCATTCATCCATCTATTTTATGACAGCATACAATTTCCAGCATAGTTCGATTAAAACTTCTACCTGACTACAGATCTAATAAACTTGAATAAATGTTCTCACAGATGCTTCCCTTCAAATAGCTAAACCCTTGAATACCAATTTCAGGATCATCACTGATCTTTTTGGTTACCTGTTGGAGCACGCAGGGAGCCGTTGTTGAAAAAGCCATCAGAAGAGTTGTGGCGGCGGCGGCTCACAGCAGTTCTGCCCTCTCTGTGGTGGTGGGGCTCACCTTGTTTTTCAAGGTTGGCAGCAGGGGACTAGAGAAGGACCGAGGGCAGACAAAGTCAGTGAAATGAGGGACAGAAAAAAAAAAAACTACAAGAAAAAAAAGCCAACTATCAACTTTAAACCATCTTTTAAATACATCTAAACAGCATTTCACGATTCTCAAGATCCCCTGTTGTGACAAAATTGCTGAGTGAAACTGGATAGGCAGGTGGCACTGGGAGGAATTTTATTGGAGAAGGAGCGAGATGAAGCCGAGTGGATGCTCCATGTCGCTGCTGAGATAGTCAGACGTAAAACACAAAAGTGGTGGAGTAACCCCAGATCAAGCTCAAAGTGAATGGATATTACTGGTTGAACTTGACTGGTTCATCCTTAAGTGAGGATTTGCCATATTTTGCTTTATAAGCAGAAAATATGGTTGGATTTAGATGCGAGATCAATGAAAAATGAGCCATGTTTTGTCTGCAATATCAAATTATTAAAAGCAAGATATGTCAGCATTGTGTTCACAGCTCGTTTCCACTTCCTCCAACTGGCCAAAAAACATTGTTTAAGTTTAATCAAGGTTCGTCAAGAAGCAAATGTAAATTTGGGGACCTACTGTTTGGGGGAAAAGAGACAACAGTTGGACCTAAAAAAAACTTTCTTTGAATCCTAATCATATGCCATTATCTGCCATGCTAAACCTTTCTGCCTCAGAATTTTTTGGGTTCTTCTTTGACCCAAGATCCACCCATCCACAAAGTTCAGTGACATTTGGTTGGATAGTTTTTACGTAATCCTGCAAACAAACTAACACGTGTGAAAACATAACTTTCCTGGGAGTAGTTTAGAAGAATAAACCTTAGCTAGCACAGGAAAGAGTACATGCACTATACACTGAAGACAAATGACAACGGGGTGAAATCACATGTCAGCAGGACAGTGATGGTGCACTAGTTTCCCTTGACTCTTCATTTCAGGCCACTTAGCTGGTAAACTTCCTGACACACAGATAACTGTGAGCTCTGGACGGGAGGCACGACCACAATCTCACTCGGCTGGACAATCATACATAAACATATTTTCATGAGGGGAAACATCAGTCCCATTTGTTAACTAAACATAAACCCATCTCGATCTAAAATGAAAATCAAACACCCCACTTCACTGTCCAGATAGAATAATATGAATGACCTCTGCTCTCATTCAATATCTATTCTAAACTAAGTGCAGGGTTTGCGGCTTGGTTGCAGACATACGCGAATTATGTCCAATAACCACTATCAAGTTGTAAAAGTTAGATTCTAGACATTTGCAGAAAAATAAAAGATCATCTTAGAGTCAACAGTCACTATCCCGAAATGATTGTGATACTCTGTTGGAAGGATCAAATCCTCAAAACCGAAAATGACAAGTAATGAAATAATGAAATGGTATCAATTAAAGCTCTTCAGTCTGATTATCAGAATAACTGAAATGTCAATATAACAACATACACACAGCTTTTTTTGTGACCTATAAAAGAATGGCATTTTATTGCATGCTCATCCTCATGTTGATTTCAGTAACTTCTACATTTTCTCCAAGACTGCACCAGGCTAACTGAGCTTCACTCACTCTCATTCAAACAAAGCTTGAAAGAAATGGCTCCAGGTCACGAGACAGTGGTTTTCTTGTACAAATAAAATCAAAATGAAATGCAGTATATCCCACTCTATTTACCAAATAACAATCACAAAAGAAAGCAGGTGCAGCACATTGGCTTTGTCCTTGCTGATACCAATGAAAGATAGCCAAGGCTGCTGGCTTGTGGATGGGCTCTGCAATCTCATTTGCCTCCGCCACTTTGCCTTTGCTAGGTTCTTCTAATTGGACATATCCAGCTGGCTGATTGTGTTTGAAGTGTCTGATTAAATTTATTTTTCCCAGCACTTTAATGGTTGATCTTCCACAGCTTGTTTTGGTCTAGCAGGTATTACAAATTTCGAGCTTTGTTTGCTTCACTCACAGGAAAGAACTTGCACGTCCATGACATGTTAACATCGGTGTGCCTGTAACATTTCCGTCTCGTGCCACTGTGCGCATGATGTGAGCTGTTGTGCGGCCCATCAAAAGCATAACTTTGACCAGGACAGAACTGGATATATCTGGGACTGATCGTCACCAGTCGTGGCTGCGCAGGACATGGCGTGGTATCAATATTTCATAGCTCTATTTTTACCCAAACGACCAAAAACCAGTCCCTCCAAAGATTCTTAATTCTTTACTGAATTGCCACAAATTCAACAATCTTGGGGTGCTTGCAATTTTGTCCACGGAGTAATCCTGCTTGTTTTCTGAAGGTCTGCAAAATTTTATTGCAATTCATAAAACTACATCCTATTTTTTTAACCATAGCCTTTGCTCTTAACAGTATTTTTAAATTGAGAATGCACAATGTCCAGGTGACTCTGCTAAACCACTGTCTGTCCCTGAGGGGGAGAGACAGTGTTGTCGCCGACAACACAGGCACTCAGGTGTACAGACACACACTGACAAGGTGCTTGTGCAGCTTCAAGCTTCGGCTCTTTCACTCACCATTCTGTGCTCACCTCTGACACTCCATCACATACAGAATGTATAACGCGCGCGCACACACATACGCACACCTCGCACGCACGCACGCACGCACTCACACACACAGAAACACACCTTGGCAGGCTGGGGTGTGGAGAAGTTAAGCCAGGCAGGGACAAAGTCATGCTGCGCCATTTAGGTCCAGTGTTTCCGGTCAGTGGATCGAGGCATCAAACCTCATGGCCAGGATCTAACACAAGCAAATGAACGCAGGAAAGATGTTTTAGTTTTCAGCTTCGTCAATTTCATAGAGTGACATGAAGAATCTGTGACACATCCAACACCAATTTCATGAGCTCTTCAAAGTGTTTCGTCTACCAGCAGTTATTTAGAAATCCAATGCATAAATACCTCGCAACAGACACACCAAAAAGAGGCCTATTCTTAGCAGAAAACAACAAAGCTCTATGTTCTGCAGCTGTGCCTGTGAAGAAGATAACTGGTTGACAGGCTGAAAAGCGAATATCATGTGCAATACAACATTTATATTTCGCATCATTTTGTAAAAGATCTCCTCTGAAATGTATGAAAGTGTACACAAACAGTCTGAGCTGTGTCTGACATGCCTTCTCAAAAAATTTAAAAATCCTTAAAATGGCACCTACTCCTTCTCCCTCATTAAAATTCCAAAATGTAAGAATATGCAAATATTTTTTAATTTCACAAGTTAAACTGCAGGATATGAAATGTCTACTGTTTTACTGTCAAGTTCGTTCAAAGCGTTTGGTCACGCGAGGCTTGACGTTTCCACGTCACAATATAAGCTAAATACTGGACCAGGATTTGTTCCAAACTATTTGTGATGTCACAAATCCTTCTTGTAGACCCGTCTTAATGCTCAGATTTTCAACGAGTGAATTTACATTTTGTTTAATAAAGGCAGAACCAGCCATTTGGTGCATTCACGTACATTATACGCAGCAAAGCTCAAACATTCCATTGCAGTCAGAAACCAATTCATTTCTGACTGCAGGGGGACTTGGAGTCATATTTTAAGCACAGAGTGATGCCATTTTAATCACGATTTTTGTAAACTGTCAAAATGGACTATTAGCAAACTTTGTATGAATGTAGGCTAATTCTTCTCATCCCACAAATTGCTGACAATTAGTAATTGGGAGGAATCAATCTCGTGGTTGTAGAACGTGTGCATGTACAGTGCGTTGGTCTGAACCAGGTCATTAAGGTGAAATGTGATAATTACCCCAGAGTCTGTGGCTCTGAAGTCCTCTGCCTCCTCTCTCGTTTCCGGCTGGGCTCGGTACCTCAGGCCTGTTGGCACTGACAGACAGGGAGTGGCTCACCAACAACCACCTCACTACCTCCACCAGGACAGCGCAGCCCCTTTCCCGAGAGGCAGATCCCTTCGTCCAGGATGAAGCACTGGGAAATCAGTCAAAACTTTGCAGGAATGATCCGGAGTGATAATCCAGAAAACTGGCCAAGCAGGAAGTAGATTTCGAAGCAGAACTGCAGTGGTCTACAAGGGACAGATTCTCCTTCTTGAGCCAGATTCCCAAGGAGGTCTTCAGCAATCACGTCAAAGGGTCTACTGTTTATAGTCCAGGTAGCTTTTTGCCAGGCTGATTGAATTCTTCACTGATTAATTTGAACCATTTGCTTTATGGTCAAATCTGATTTGACTTTACGTTAATTGGCAAATGAATTTATCTAACAGGTGATTTGTCCGAAGGGTGCAGAAGAGTCGGGTTGTCTTATTATCAATGTGAGAAAGCAGTCTCTTAAAGTCCCCGGAACATCAGCAGTTTGTGTAGCAGTTCCACTCTGACACCAGATGAGGAGGAAAGAAACAGGTGTTGTCCTGCCACACTGCGTGCCAGTATGTTTTGGCGTCAACTCACCTCTCACCGAATCATTTTAAAAGCTACCAAAACGCATGCAGAAAAAAAAAAGAGTTCAGAGACAGTCAGTTGTTGGCAATGGAGGTCACTGAAGACCACTGCTCACCTCATTAAACTGGTGAAAAGACTGTCTGAGTTTGAGGGAAAAAAATGTTCAAAGATTCAAAGTCACATGACAATGAAGGAAGTAAAACCCTATGTTACATTGCTGTCATTTTCAGTTTTGGTTAGCGAAGTAGAGATGCTGCAGGACAATGCATTATAATGCCATTTTTATCTGAGTGTGTTTTACTTTCACATCTGTAAGACGCTTGTTTGATTATGTGCAGTTTTCTGGGTGAAGAAGTGAGAGGGCCAAGCTCGGATTTCATAGATAAGCGAGCACCGAAAACTAAACGAAAATCTCCCTTACGTCAACCAGTCTTCATGTTATGACAGACGAGATTCCTGTCACAACAATTACTCTTTTCCAGAAAGAAATCCTCACGTCAGCTCGATCACGTTCTTTTGACCAGAGCGGGGGGAAAAATTGAGGGTTGAAAAACAGCCTATGTCCAAAATTTTTCAGGTGGGTCTTCCCTTTCCTTCAAGGATGAGTTATTCCGCACACTGGAAGTTTCAATGCAGTTTTATATTTTCTTGGTGTTATCACTGGTTATCTGCACAGGAAACGTCTCGACCTGTAAACCAAAAACAATGTTAAGATTAAAACAAGACCTCTACACAGTCCAAGTTGAGAAATACACATAACACTCCATTTCCATTTTAATAAGTACACCTAGCTAAACTAACATACAAAAAGGTTAGAATTTTCAGTTTTGTTTTAGAGGTGTGTTGCATCAGTGTGTATGTCATTTAGGGGGGTGTAGTTTGTCATGCTGCTTACCCCGTATCATCTATTTAGTCTCATTCAATTGAAATACTGTCAACTGGGTGAGCAAAACACGCATTAATCACAATGTATTACTGTCCACTAATGCCAGAAAGACCATGATACTGAATCAACATCACTTTTAACCTATGTAAAATAAACCAACAACCTTCAACATTATATCAAGGTGAGATTTCTTGCAGGACACCTGTATTAGACTGATAGTTTTGGCTGGCTGGACCCTCTAACAACTGAGGGCACACTAAATACAAATAAATTGGTAAAGGCAATGCTAGACATACTAAAATCATAAATATCATAATAAAATAATAAAATGGCCCTCCTCATTATAGCCTGTGTGTGTTTGACACATCAAACACATTTTCAGATATGTGAGAGGGGAATTATAACTCAGTGATCTCAAAGCATGCCGTCGGCTTGCTCTTATAAAATTGAGTTGGCCTTAGAAAATAAAATATTAATCCCAATGTAAAAATAACCGCAGCAATTTCTTCCCTTGTACTTCTCCCAGACTGCTGTGCCTCTACATAGGCCTGGTGTTGTGTTTTGAATGCTGGGCAAAAAAATGCAGTTACTGTCTAAGAGAAAGGGGTTTCTTCAATCCTACGCGTTGTTCAAGCATGCGTAATAATACAGCTTAACACCTAAACGAAACAAACCCTTTTGCACAAACCCGGCGCAGCCACGGGCTTTTTAACGTATTCCCACTGAACTATTACGTAACAACTCAACATCAATGAGTTTGCCACAGACAGGGGCTGGATTGGGCAGCGCCGATATTTCATTCAATGTGAAGCAATATTAAAATCGAATAATTCATCACAAACACTGCGTAGGTTCAAAAGTGGCCAGCTATCACTGTTAAACACCGCCAAGAACCCGGTTTGCTCCCAAACTGCATGACACCAACTCAACAAAACAGTGCATACACGTTTCACCAAGAAATGAAGCAGAGCAATGTTATGAATTAAGAGTTCAACGGTACTATTTAAAGAAGAGAGCCGGTGTGGTGGCTACTTGTCAACGTTAATCACTAACTAATGACGCAAGACATATCTGTCTTAACTCTGTGGCTAGCTAACTCTGCTTACTTACCTAAGGTT
>CAAKHG010026505.1:2181-17192 GCA_901007715.1 Dactylopterus volitans | reverse complement strand
GGTAAAAGTGTGAATATGCGTGCGCGCGCGTGTGTGTGTGCGCGCGCGCATGTGTGGGTGGATGTAACAGACTGTGACTGCAGGGATGTGAATGCATGTTACTTGAACACGTGTGTGAGTGTGTGTGTGTGTGTGTTTTTTTGTTTTTTTTTTCATGCGCGCATATGTGTGGGTGTGTGTATGTTTGTTATGACTACTATTGTTATGCTAATTTGACAGTTTGCTGCCAAATCCTTTTCCAGATCCATTCATTAGCATTTCTGAGGGAAAATCAGGGCAAAACAGAACAAATAGCAAAATAACAAAACAAGCCAGCGCCGACCCGAAGCCCACTTGTTGCCGCCTTTCATCTCTCAGCACTTTCAGACTTTGCCACATGTCAGCATGCATTCAAGACCCTGTAGGTGGAAAGAAGTGGGGCAGCGAATGAGGGAGGATTTTTTTTTCTTTTTTTTTCGCCTCAATCCATCAATCAGTCTATGGCTTCTTTATTTCCCTCTTGGTGTTGATAAGAAACGTGATGTCGGATTGAAACCGAGACCCCTCAGTTAATGTTTTTGTTGTTGTTTGTGTTTGCTCAGTCGACTTTCAGGAGATATCCAGCGACGCTGCGGTCGGAAAACGACATCATCAACATTACGAATATGACAACAGCGTTTATTTGAGCTGGGGAATTTAGTCTTTTTTTTTCTTTTCTTTCTTTTTTCTTTAGAGTTTTTGTAATTTCGTTTTTTACAGTCAAATCAAGGACACAGATATTCCACTGACAGTAGTGCTTTCATTTCGGTCTAATGGCTAATTACTGAAACCGGAGCCGTAGTTGCAACTGCGAGTTCAGACTTGCAGCCGAGGCAGTTTTATTTATGGTGTATACCCAAGATTATTAATTTACCTTTGGGCCTTCTAATCTGTGCAGTGTATGACTCCACCTGTCCCGGGAGCCTCGACGCTCCTCCCTTGTGACGGTGTCGGTGTGACTAACCCGTTTTCGCAAGTTTGGGTACCAGCTGCATGATGAAATCTGCTAAAGACTGTGAGCAGCACTGATACATGAAGTGCCCACGCTGCCTGCATAACTTTAATGATTTGCCATGCATATCATCGCTGATGATGCATTCAAAGAGATTCTTAGTGTCTCACATCAAAACGCGTATCAAGACTTCTCTTTACCACTTTGTCTGCATAAGCATGACTGTAGCACGTCGTCGACAGATTTTTTTTTAATTTTTTTTAGATTCACATTATTTCCAAACACATGCTGGCTTAAAAAATATTACTTTTCAGTTTCAGACAAGGGCATTGTGATTGCTTTTGTTCCAGTGCTCGCTTTGCGTTTTTTTTTCTCCCTCTAGTTCCTGTTCCTGTAGAACATAAGGTCACTGTGTTATTGTGGAAGATGCCCAAGCCTGGGAAGCAGAAGAAACGGTGAAAACACACAATTGAAAATTGGAGAAAGGAACAGGGCAAACAGAGGGGTCATGGGCCCGAACGCGGAGGGAGGAGCCGCCTCATCGCCTCGGGAGAAAATGCATTCGCTTCACACACGCCGGCGAAAGTCCGCACGCCGTCCTGTCCTCCTTGATAGCATTTATTGAAGATCAAGAGATTTGCAGATATCAAACACAAGTCACCACCGTCGATTCAAAATGTTTACAGCCAAGTACCCGACACAACTTCTAAATGAGCAATTTAATAATTGATTTACTGCAAATCCATTTGATTCATTGTTTGTAGCATACAATCCCTTCTGGTGACTGGCAAAATAGTTTGCTACCCAAAACTGAAATGAAAGTAAAATGAAAGTACATATGGTGCATAGATCTATTCCTCATGTAAATAGAATGTTTCGTTCATCAAGTGAGGAAAGAATTCATACCATTATAGTGGAATTGGATGGCCAAAAAAAAAAAAAAAGGTGTGATGAAGGTCATTGAGAAGCAATCAGTGCTGGGTGCAGGTGTTCAGGTAAAAACAGCCCTGGTCACATGTTGTTTGTCTAAGTATGGCGCCCTCTTATTCTCCTGACGTGACACTGTGTCTCTGAGGACACATTCAGGGGACTGTTTAAACAGACTATCCCTCGAGCTTGCACACTAAAGCGCGCTATTCTCCTCCTGGAGCAAAGCCAGCGAATAGGAAAACACAATCTGTGTCAAACTTCCACCTTCTGTATGTTGCAAGTTTGTTGTTGTTTTACTTGTTTTGTTTTTGTTTTTTTTGCATTTGTGCCAGTTTGGTAATATCCTTGCATGAGCTGGACATATTTGCATAGGATAAGATGCTCCGCTCAGGCAGTGTTTATGCTGATCAGGCAATCGGTGCAAGCTGGTGGCCATTTCGGCATGAAATCAGCTCCTCTTATCGCAAACACAGGGGCACTTTTGGGACTGGAGCTGACTTTCAGGTGCAAGCGCACAGACTTCTTTACCTGATGTTATTTTTCTGCCTCTCAAGTTGCTGAATTTTTTTTTTTCTGGTGCATTTACCTAGAAATGTTTTTTTTTTAAGAATGATGCTTCCTCCACATGGGCAAAATGCCATGACCCGGAGATCTGAAACGGAATGTGAGGTCCGTTCCACGTTTTGAGAGAGACGCCGTGTTTGATTTTTATTTCGGGATGGCATTGAAAAGTAATTATTTATTGGTTCATTATAAATGCGTGGATTATTTAAATGTCTCGACTTGCAAACAGGTTTAACAACACAGTCATCTCGGTAGCGCAGCTGTCCTCTGGATGCACTCAGATGTCCACCGGTCTGTCTGCACATTTTCATTTCAGTCATTAAGTCAAAATGTTTGCGGTGGTTGGTTTTATGGGGGAGACCTATACAGCTAGTATGCCACACACCGCGCATTAATCAGTGCGTAAAATCACCTCTGACTGACACTATAAACCAATCAAACATTTAGAATCAAAACACGAGCGTTAGCCGTTTCCCCGCATGGCACAATCAATCACCAGAGATGAGCACGCTTGTGGCTCTGCAAAAAATATTCACCCTGTCGGCTTTTTAAAGTCACGGTATGTTACAGTTGGCTGTATTTCAACCGAATCCGAAAAAAAAAAAGGTAGATGGATTTAGATTATGGACTTAGACGGTCATGCTGCAGAGACGTCAAAATGTCTTTGCATTCGGTCTTGTTACGCTGATGAGACACCTGCACCTTTTTTTTTTTTTTTTTTACTGCGGGTGTCCATTTAATAAGAGATGAGGTGATCAAAGTATGATTCTGCACTGTAATAATTTCCTCTGGTTTTTGGCTACAGAAATGAGAATTTCGGTCTCTTACTTGCAAAAAATGAATAAAGAAAAGGGAAATAGCAAACCAAGGCCTGCTTCACTGCACACAGAAATGACTGCAGAAATACATTGAATAGCGTTAATGTTTCTCTCTCCCTCTTGTCTTTTTTCAGGTACATCACCCAGCAGGGTCATAAATTAGAGGTCGGGGCCGTTCGTCCCCCTGCCACTGTCACTAATGCCGTGTCTTGGCGGTCGGAGGGCATCAAGTACAGGAAGAACGAAGTTTTTATGGATGTCATTGAGTCAGTAAATCTGCTGGTGAGGACATTATTTGTTTTGTCTTTTCGTGTTTGAAGACAAAATATTTTCAAAGAGTAAAACTGGACTCAACAATGAGTCTATCTCTGGCCTGTTTTCACTCTTATGAACAGTTGCTCCCTTTCCTGCAATTGAATTGCTAAGGAAATGGTCGTCTCAACAATCTGCTATTGTTTTCTTTATTCAAGTTCTTTTTTTCTCCATTTTTTTTTTTTTTTGCATTTTTATGATCTGCTTAGAGGAGAAACACATTTATCTTGACATTAGGCAGAAACCTATTGAAATGAAATGCCTGTGCAAAGAATGAAATGAAACTTTTCCTCCTGGAACACCAAATATCTGCACTTTATTTTCAGCGCTTGAAACCAGCTTTGCACTCAGGATGTTTGAAGGTCCGGGGCGAAAACATAAAAAAGGCCACAGCTGTATGCGATGGGGCCCCGGCGTGAGACACTTGTATTTGTATGACTGCAATTCACCATGGTTTGTCCACTGGAAGGGCACCACAGAGGGCACTTTATCAAGTTTTTATCTACGACAGAAGCATCTAAGAACACGCTTTCACTGCAGTTTTTAGATGTGGGTGCACCAGAAGGGGCAATCTGGGACTTTTTTTCAGGTTTTTGGTTTCTTCAGCCCCTTTTCATATCAACGCTTCACTTACACTTCTCTTTTTCAGTCTTACCTTTCAATCCCTTTCATATCTGCTGAATGCTTGCTTTGTTTATTGGTCTATTTTACTTGTGCTCATCTTTCCGTGGGTGTTTTATTTCTGTGATACTTCCTCTAAACTGGTCTATACAGTTTCATTCCCTTTGTCAAGTCTTTGTATTTCGCACCGACAAACATTTGCATATCTTTCATACCCGCGATGGGGAAATTTGATGGCACGGTGAAGCGTGTGCCTTGAAATTATTAAAACAACATGACCGCGGTGCTCTCTGTCTTTCATAATTCAATTCAGTTTAATTACATTTATTAAATCCTTTTATGTAGCAACAAATCATACCAGACATTATCTTGGGGCACTTTTCATATAGATCTTGATCAGGTCTCGACCAGGCTCTTAATAGTTTGTGGAGACCCAACACTTTCCCCATGAGCAAACACTTGGCAGCAGAAGCAGGGAAAAACTCCCATTAATGGAAGAAACCTCGAGCAGAACCAGACGGGCCGCCATCTGCCTCGACTGGCTCGGTTCAGGAAGGGCGGAGGACGGAGAAGAGGAGGGGGGGTGAAAAAGGGGAGAAAGAGAACACATTTACAAACACGGGCATGCAGGCTAGAAATAGGCTAAACTTCTCTGCGTGACTAAAGTCTAACGCGATGCTTTGCTCCGTTCCCCTCACAGGTGAGCGCCAGCGGCAGCGTCCTGCGAAGTGAAATCGTGGGCAGCATCAAGCTCAAAGTGGTCCTGTCAGGCATGCCTGAACTCAGACTGGGTCTCAATGACAAAGTGCTGTTTGAAATCACAGGCAGTAAGTATCGGCCGACCGGCCGGCCAACCGGGCGCGGTGCCCGCGTACGCGGCGGCGCGGTTTTTTTTTTTAGCAGGAAACGATACAGTCACAGTTCCCGCGAGCGGCACCCGACTCAGCTTCGGCGAATGTAAGTAAGATCAGGAGAGGTCATTGTAGATCGTTCACCGCACGCGCAGGTGTGCTCTATATCGAAAACACTTTTTTTTTTTTTCTGCTGATGCTGATTTAAACTTTTCGACGTCTTTGGTTTTTTTTTGACAAGCAGCGAAACACAGAGCTTCCTGTCAAATAGCGAAATGCTGGATATCCAGGAGCGTGCACGCGTGGCGCTGGGGAATATGACCACGCGATGATCGCATTATCTTTTCCTTTCACCTGATTTGGCGAATTGTCATTTGATTCATATCCACGTCGTCGCAGCGCGAGGCCGACGTGCGGGAGGGTTTTTTTATTTTTGAGATGTCAAGCTGCAGAGATTTGATTATTTATTTGACGGGGTGCATGCAAAACCGTATTAAGGATGGGCAGTTTTTCCCCAGTAAACGTAATTTTCCGACCGGTGTTTCGAAAAATGCCGAACAATCTTCTGGTGGAGGGACGAGCCGTTGACTGCTCTCACCCTCTCCTCCCCGTGCGAACCCCTCCTGCTGCCCCTCATTTAGGTTTCATCCTACCTCTTCTTCCTCCTCCCTGTAACTTTACCAATTTTTCCCTCAATGCCTCCCACTGCTCCATCTCTTTTTTGCCTTTTCATCCGCCCTGCCTCATCCTCTTTCCCCTCCCCCTCTTTTTCTTATTTCCCTTTGCCCACTCCTCTTCACTGTCTAGCCTTTTTACCTCTGAGTAAATCCTCACCCCAGGCTACAGCCCTGCAGATGAAAAGTGAGGGTCTTTGGTATCCTTTATATGCAGCCCACAATTCCCCAACCGCCCCACCCCCACTGCGCATCGTAGTCTGGGAAGTAACATCCCCTCAGAAATAGTGATCAGAAATCAAACAACCTGACGAGCAGGAACACACCTTCACACTGACTTTTTATTTTTTATTTTTATTTTTTACAAATATTAAAATGTGTTTTTGCACTCTCACCTAAGCAGTTGCACTGTTTTACATATCATTTCACAGTCATTTTTGTCATTTTCCCCCCCCCTTCCTTTCTTAGATTGAGTGGGTCAAAAAGAAATGGCATAAATCATTTAACACTGCCCTCTGCTGGCATAAACCCAGAAGACACTCAAGTGAGATGAACGTTATCGATTGCACAAATTGCTGATTAATTTCAAATGGCTCACAAATAGCAGTTTTTAGGCAAGGTGGGTTTATTTGTATAGCACGTTTCATACACAGAGGCAATTCAATGTGCTTTCCAAAAAAGAAAAGACCTAAGAAAAAGTCTAATACATTTAGGAAAGGAAAAATCATTAGATATTGATATGTTTTAAGAAGGAATAGGTGAAATGATAACATAAAAACATGAAATAATCCTAATAGTAATTTGATAAATCAAAGTAAATGGATAAAAAGATACCATTCAGGCAGGTCTAGCATTATGTCTTTTAATAGAAATTTCTGCCCATTTATAGCATTTTAACATCCTCAGAAGTTTTAATGGTGACTAGTCACCAGATGACTTGTCTGTTTCAATCTGATGATGAATGATATGGCTGTGGAAATATCCTCTCAGCCTGTAGGTCTCGTATCTTCTACCTCCGGCCACAAAAATCCTAAGCATTGTTTGCTAAATTGTCCCTTTGGTCACCCATTTCTTGGGCGTTTTTGCATCTTATGATGCTTTTGGACAGGAATATTCACCGAGTGTCACTGTAAGACAGTTTGCTCTGGGTTTTTTTTTTTTTCTTCTTCTGTGGCACGGAAGATAGAAAACAGATGAGGTCCCTGCTGCCTGCTGCTGTGTATTAAAAGCGCGGAACCAGGTGAGCGCAGCCTTACAGGTGAACCACAGGGGACACTTCACATCTCCACATCTTCAGTCTTCCTCCCGACATGCATACGCACTCACATGCCCACACATTTGTCTCGTCTTCTGGCCCCTCAGGTCCTCGCAGTACCAGAAGGTGTTCCTAATGACATCTCCGCCTTGTATTTGTGGGAAGCGCGAATGCTGGTGTGTGCGTGTGTGCGTGTGTGTTGGTGCCAGAGACGAGCCGAGAGAGCGAGACAGAAACGGGGAGACGCGGCTCTAAAAGGCTGCTCTGTCCTGCTTGTCCGGGAATGATGTGCTCCTCCTAGACCTGACCTCAGCCAGTCCTCGCTCAGACATGAGAAAATGTCACACGCTCGCAGCCGCACACACACACACACACGCACACAAAAATCAATAGAAAAACATCTGTAAACACAGGCAAGCATAAACCTATGCACATAGTCACACACGTACACACACACACACACGTACACACACACACACACACACACAGAGGGAGAGAGCGCAATGAGCAAGGAAGCTGCATCCACAATCGCATGCATGTACAGCCGCGTTTTCTTTGAGTAAGACCCTGCGCTGGTCCGGGGATGCATTCAGAGCAGGGGCAGACTTTAGCTGACTCTTGAGTGGAGGATTTAGCTGAAGGCCCACAGTCATTACAGCGGTTTTCCACCACTCGGCACCCTCCATTAACCACAGAAGAGAAGAGCGTTTGGCTTTCTGCAGCCGGCTTCGGATGCCACCGCTAAAGAGGTCGCACTTCAGCTGCCTTTGTGCAGTAAGGCTGCACTTAAACTTCACCTGTCAGAGGCATTGTCTGGAGAAGTCCATTTGTTTTAATTCATTTTATATATATATATCTATATATATATAGATATATATATATAAAATGGCCTGGTTATCACGATCTGCTGATTTTTGTCCGCAGCAGTCTTTGTAGCATCCAGTGAAGCGCGTTGAAACCCTGACGAGTCAACATGTTAGATTATCAGGTCATTGCCTGTGTTTGACTCATATCGGTTTTAACTCGTGAATTTGAAATGGTTCCATTTTTGGATTGCAGGCTGGACAAAACAAACATTTTGAATACATCTCTCAAGGCTTTTAGACACCGATATGGGACATTCCTCATATTAGACTAAAGTGTTAGCTTTAGGTTGATTGTAAAAGTAACCAACAGATTATTTTACTGTTTGCAGCCCTGTTTTATCTTTAATCCAGGCCGGTTTATGAGGTGGTTGAGCACCTCTGAATTATTTGGGAAAAACTGCAACTCTCCTGAATATATTTGAGTTAGTATCTCCTGAGGATTAATATCTCCTCCTCTCTGTCTGGCGGGTTTGGCACACTTTAACTGGCATGGATGGTTGTGTACCTTCTCGGTCACGTTATCAGTGATTCGCAGTAGAGGGGAAACACGGTCTGACTCGATCACACAGTCCCATCATAAATATATGCACGTGTTTGCGAAGGAGTGAGGCTTAATTTAATAAAGCCGACACTAAATTGACGGGGTTTAGACCACTCATCGCGATCGTCAATGGAGGAAAAAGATCTCTCAAAGGCGGTCAGATGCGGACAATTATGAAATTCAAGTAACAGATGTGCGCTTCAGTCAAAAGTGTTTTTAGGCTGACAAAAGAATATTTGTCAATTTTTGTGCGCGAGTGCAGGTGTATTTTTTGAGAGGCAGCTAAATGAAGTTGACTGGGAGAGAAGATGATGGCAGCAGGTTGAAGGCACAACGTGGGTGCGTGCGTGTGTGTGTGCGTGTTTATGTGTGTGTGGCAGCTAAGTAATTGTACAACGGAGGACAAGAGGGAGAGCAGATGGATTTTGTAGCACAGTGTGTGTACCGAGTGCGAGTGTGTGTGTATGTATTCCGGATATTCCTCATGTTGTGGGGACTTGCCTCCCTGATGCGGACGGAAAAAAAAACAAAACAAGTGGAGTAAGTAATCAAGTTTTTAGCGTGACTTTAGGTGGTCAAGGTGAAGTAAAGATGAAGCACGTAGGAGGCTGGGTTTGGGTTGGTCTCCAGGAAATGGATGTATGTAAATGCAGTGTCCTCAAAAGGGTTGGGAAAAATCTGTGTCTGAGTGAGTGTGTGTGTGTGTGTGTGGGCGAGAGAACCGAGTGAGTGTTTGTCAGTCATCATTACCTTGACCTTGATTTCCCCCCAGGCCGAGTGGCGAGCTCTCACTCTTTCGCCCGTATTTTCTGTTTGTGTGCTGTTTTTGTGTGCGTGTTTGCGTGCCAGGAGAGAAGAGCAAGACGGTGGAGCTGGAGGACGTGAAGTTTCATCAGTGTGTCCGTCTGTCACGCTTCGAGAACGACCGCACCATCTCTTTCATTCCCCCCGACGGCGAGAGCGAGCTCATGTCCTACCGCCTTAATACGACAGTGAGCGGGACACAAATACGAATTTAACACCAGCGTGCACACACACACACACACGCACGCACGCACGCACGCACGCACGCACGCGCACCATCTGGGCACCACCTTAAGATCACGCTTTGCTTTTTATTCTCGCCGCCGGTCGCCTTGAGCGTGTGTGACAAACAGCTTCGCTAGCAGCTAGTTGTCAGCACATTATGCTCGCAGGGACCTCAACATGAAATTAAGCACTCGCTTGTTTTCTGGGATCGTCCTTTGCGCTTTAAAAGTAGTGCTGTCAAACGATTTGGAAAAAGATTAAAAATTGATTGCAGTTTGCTGTGATCAATGCAGTGAATTGCCCTTCTCCTTCAGACTGAAGCTTGTAATAATGGACATATTTAAAGTGGAATTATTTCTTTGTCTATGTTCCTTCCACAGTGTTAATTTGGTGGCAGTTTTTAGCCGTCCAATCAGCCAAAGCGTCGCTTATCTTCTCACTTACAGGTTTGGCTACAGGCCCACGAGTATCACAGTGCTGGGATTTAGCCTGTTGTGGCCCTGTAGTCAAGGCTTCAGTCGAGTGATTCGCTTTGAAGTGATTGGCTACTGATGAATTACTTCTTCTGTGGTAGTTAAATTCGGCTTTCAGACTGTGCAGGTGACTGTAGCTTCTTCCAAAGATCCGTCGGGCAACTCTTTAAAGTTAAACGTTCGTCCTAAAACTCCGGCCTCATGCTCAGCCAGAACAGCTTGGTGTGGCACATGTCCTCACAGGTCACAAGTTTCTCCTTCTAATGTTTATTTTATTTTATTATTTATTTATTTTTTGGCAATTTGTCGTCATAGGTCAACACCACAGGAAGTAAATTAAGCACAGCTGTGTCCTCCGTCTTCTAATGATTTTCTTTGACAGCTGCGTTAATTGCGTGGATGCTTCTTAATCCATTAAAAACACACAAAAAAATGAATGCATTAAGTGTGACGGCGCTTTTTTTTGGCTCATATCACATTCATGTTCATTTAAAAGAGCTGCTACCGTGACACTATCAGGAGATCACAATGTAATTATAAAAGTGACTAAATTGGTGACTGTTGAAATGTTTGCTTTGGAAAGACGAAGATGTAGTTGTGTGTGTGTGTATGATAACTCACGGCCGACAACGTGTCAACTGAGTTCGGTGTTGAAGGACCCAGCCGCCGTAAAAGCCTTTTATCGCAATTTATTAATGCAAAAATTAAAGAATGGTTGTCAAGGCAGTTAAATCAAGTAATATCGTCCGGTATAAAATCCTTAAGTTGTTTTTTTTTATATCTCTCCCCTCGCGGTCTCAGAAAATATCCGCAGTGCCTTGTAGCTGCGTAGTGCTCAAGGTGGTGTTGATAATGCACCGATAATATATCTTGTCCACTGTGTCACCCCGGTGATGTGTGCTGAAGTGATGCAGCTCGGCTGCGCGCTCGTCCCCCTGACCTTGTCCGCTCTGTCCGTCTGTCTGTCTGACAGGTGAAACCTCTCATATGGATCGAGAGCGTGATTGAGAAGTTCTCCCACAGCCGCGTGGAGATCAAGGTGAAGGTAAAGGACAAAACCCATCACGTCCCGCGGCCACTCCACGCGGGCCGCCACGCGACGCGCTCCGGCGGACCGCGCTGACCGCGCCGCATACGCGCCGCCTCCTTGGCTCCGGCAGCGTCATGTTAATCATGAATCACAGACGATAAACACGCGTCCGCACCAGGTCCTTATCCGCCCATCAGCAGGCCCTCCTCTCAAACTTATTTAGCATTTATCACACACACACACACACACACGTCAGATGGATTATCGCAAACCATCTGTGAGGCGCCATGAGAGCCAAACGGGGTAAAAACAACAAGTGGCGCCGCGCGTAACCACGACGACCCCGCGCCGCCGCAAAAAGGTCTCGGATGACATTTGAACCCCGCTTTGTGTCATCCATCGCAGGCTCGCAGTCAGTTTAAGAGCCGGTCGACTGCCAACAACGTGTCCATCCTGGTGCCAGTGCCCAGCGATGCTGACTCACCCAAGTTCAAGACCAGCACAGGCAGCGCCAAGTGGTTGCCCGAGAAGAACGTGGTGCAGTGGAACATCAAGTCCTTCCCCGTGAGTGAGGAACATCAACGGAATATCAGAATTTACAACCCAGACTGCGTTTAAGCGCATCATGATGCCGCATAACGGCGTTATCTTCGCTCAGGCTTTATCAGAAAGCTAAATCGCATCAACATAAACATCATTGACTCAGCTTGGAAAAAAAAAAAAAAAGATGTCTTTTAACTCTGACAAAAGCAGGGCTGCAACCATTTATCACGTTATGATCAGCTTCCCTGAGACGCAATCTATTTACTTTTGTTTGCCGTTGCCGACAATCTCTGCTGCCCCCAAAACATTAAGTCATCAAAAGAAGGAGAAGAAAAAAAAAGAATCCGTTTAGGGTGAAGTCCCTTTTATCTGTCTGGTATCTTCAAGTCATTACAGATCGAGCCTGTCAAGGAGGTTCCAGAATTGTTTATGATCAGTAACATGTTGCCACCCAGCTCACGTATGACATCGCAGCACAGTGACACACTGTCACTGACAAATGTTTCGCTAGTGGAAGACCTTTTTAAATGTAAAACACACTCTTAACCAGTTTTTTTTTGTAAAACACACTCTTAACCAGTCAATAAGGAGAGGACAGACATTGTTAAATATGGAAACTCATTACCGGCAGTTTAAGCTAAAGCACAAACGGGGAAACGCGGAGCTCAGCTGACGCGCTGCACAATTACTGGTAAATAAAGACAAAACAAAAAAAGATTAACCAGTTTTATTCTCCTACAGGCATGTTTGGCCTGACTTAGGCACGCGTTTGGATCTCATAAACCGATATCTGATTAACTTTGAAATGACGTGGGAGTTATCTCATTTTGCCATGAATATCAAGTTTGTTTTGTTGTTTGACAAAACAACCTTGTGTTAATTGGAGTCTGGCACCTGGGAACGGAATTCATCAGACAAACTAAACCATCCTGGCTGAAGGGCTTTTTTTTTTTTTTGCGAGCGGCGCGGCTCTGAATGTCGTGGGTTACCAGAAGCAATAATAACTTTTGGTCTCTTCTCTTTTCTGTTTGTTTGTTTGTGTGTGTGTGTGTGTGTGTGTGTGTGTGTGTGTGTGTGTGTGTGTGTGGTGTGTGTGTGTTTATAGGGTGGCAAGGAGTATTTGATGCGGGCACACTTTGGGCTCCCCAGCGTTGAGAACGATGAGCTGGATGCGAAGAGACCAATCACAGTTAATTTTGAGATCCCCTATTTCACTGTGTCTGGGATTCAGGTAGCCCATGCGCCGCATGAGAATGCAAATGGCCGTCACTAATGATGTTGTGTCTAATCTTAATCCTAGAGGTTCATTTCAAAGGTTGCCATGCACATGTGGCAGGGATTAAATATTGTAATTAGGTGGCATTTTCATGTAATGACAATGACAGGGGGTGCATGTAATATGACAGCAAACCTCGGCACTAGAGAGCGAATAAGCAAAAGCTTTGAATTTGTTTTGAATTTGCGTTTTTTTTTTTTTTTTGGGCGGGCTAACGGTAATACATTTCTAGTGCACAGACTTTGTCCTTTTCAGCTGAAACACAACATGTGTCCATGTTCCATAGGTGCGCTACCTGAAGATCATAGAGAAGAGCGGCTACCAGGCGTTACCATGGGTGCGCTACATCACGCAAAGTGGAGGTCAGAGCATAAGACACAGAAATACATATTCACTCACAGCTTGTAATCCCACAAACGTAGGACAGCGGTGATGATTTGGGGCACGTTCCGTAGAACACTGGTTTTGAGTCTGAAATCCGCAACTCGAGGTCAGGAAAGCGGCTCTGTTTTTCCGCCGGCCGGCTCACGGCTCCAGAAAGCCTGCTTTCAAATAAGCAATAACGAAACAAGCAGCAGGCAAAGTGGGAGTTTCGAGGCGGCGTCCTGGCGGCGGGCTGTAGACATTAGCAGTGAAAGCGCCGCGAGATTGAATAGTTGTTGAGGGGTTTTTTTTGTTTGTTTTTTTTTTTTTCTTATGAGATCAGTGACAGAATCAGTCTTTCTGCATCGCTATTCGGTTTGTGCCCCAGGAATGAACCCGGCCCCGTACCGTCCATCATATCCATTACCTGGCTCTATCGAGATGAGCCGCTTTCCCTCGCAGGCTGCCAGGGACAGAAACTTCACCAGCCGACTCGCTCGCGGGGTACTCCAGAATTCTTTTTTTTTTTTTTTCCAGCTTTGTGAGACGTCTCGCAGTTGACCAAGTCTGAGAGAGGGGGGGGGGGGGTGTTTTCATAAAAATGCAGGAGCCGAGCTGGCATCTGGAATCTGTAGATTCAGAGGGCTGCCCTGCGAGTGAACCCATCTGCATCACATCTGTCATAAACCGGGCTGATACCAGGGGGGAGAGACAGGCCGAGAAATGCACCGTGTTTACAAGCTCTGACATTTTATCAACCCTCCCAAATGCAGACTTTTATCTTCATAACACTGAAATATCCGAGACGCTCCATTAATACATGCTTATTATTATTGAGCAGGTGACACGGTATGTACAGCCACATCAGATATGCTGTATTCATACATTGATGAGACTGCCCCTACTTGCTGCCTTGCTACTTTCAATGGGAGGCAAAGTGAAATGACATGGAGACAGAAGCCCGATACCTCCGCTGGACCGCTGCCAGAAACCCACCCAGAGACCCGGCCTGTCTCTCCCGCATCAATCACGTCCCTTTACGCGGCCTTTCAAGCACGAGTCAGGAACAGCGGAGGCTGAGCGATGCCGCGAAAGCGCCAGCCGGATCCCCGGGTGGCGCTCAGCAAATGCCAAGGTTACTATCGCGTTGCTGTGGCATCAGCAAGAAGTGAAGGGGAAAGAAGATGGAATCTGAATAAGGAGGGAGAGGGAGAAGAATGATGAAGTCAGAGAGACTGGAAAGGAGGCTATCGCCTTTCTCTAATTGTTGCCATCAGCAACATGGGGAGAGAATGGGAGGGAGAGGGCGAGAGTAATGATCGCGTTTCACTCCGCACGATGTGAATCTACACTGATCAAACTCTACATTGATACTGGTAGACTTAACTCTGCTGATTTATTCATGAGCGATGAACAGGCGCTTAGCATTTAGCACCGGCTGGTCCTGGCTGGTGCAAACAGGATGGAGACGTGTGGCGCTTCGGCCTAAATGGACGACTCCCGAGCGGTGACGCCGTTTCTCATGATTCCTGCAGTGGGAATGCAAAATTCAGTATTTTTTTTATTTTATTTTATTTTTTACAGCACGCGCGCATACGCAGTATCGATGTAGCAGTGTCATTTCAGCTGGGTCGAGGGTCACGTCCATGATCTGAATCCACCTACTTTCAGGAGGTAGCAGTCATGGCCAGGCGTATGAGAAACACAGCATTGTTATGGGATGGTTTAAAGTTCAGATTCCACAAACGTGGGCGTCTCACTGCTGCTGTAAAAGCCTCCGCTCCTCGGAAAAGGCGTCCTGCCAAGCCTCTGTGCCTGGCTGAGGGGATTTAACCCCCCCCCCCCTGCCCCCCCCCCCCCCCCCCCCCCCCCCCCCCCCCCCCCCCCCACCCCCC
>CAAKHG010026475.1:1419-18665 GCA_901007715.1 Dactylopterus volitans | reverse complement strand
GAATATCATAATTAAGAATACCCCACTTTGCAGTCCAATAAGAGATTTCTTTTTTTTTCAATTTGCGCGTTAACACCATTCCTGACAAGAGGCAAGGGAAATTGAGAGTCCAGAATGAAGAATATAAATGTGCTTCCTTTCTGCTCCTTAACTCATCTTCCCCCTTCTCATTCTGTGACACTAGTTTCAAAGACAGCATGGAGAAATCGTCTTACTCCGACTGGCTCATCAACAACAGCATCGCAGAGCTGGTAGCCTCCACAGGACTCCCCGTGAACATTAGTGACGCCTATCAGGATCCTCGCTTTGATGCTGAGGTAACCGCACTGTAGAACATTATCTCACAGCGAGCATTAGAGAAGAAGCTGAACTAATTGTGCCTGTGATGATAGACTTTACTGCATGGTGTCGAAGGCATTTCAATGCTTGTTCAACAGGCACCCCCCAATAGGCACCGCTAGCCTGTCAGAGGTGGCAGGAGGGTCTAGGCATTTTAAACTGTGGGCTGTTCACACCTTAATGTCACATGAGAGTCAGTGAGTTTTCACGCGATTCATCGATTGCTGTTAAGTTGCCTAGGAAGCCATGTTTGGATGACACTGTAAGAATGCATTTTGATGAAAAAGGCAGATGGACTGAAATAGAAATGAGGGAGACATCAATGCTACCCATGAATTGTTAAAGATCTCATCCAGGTTTGAAAAGCTTGCACAGATTAATCTGAATGCGAGTCAGTAGAACCGAGGGGCTGAAATACAGAGTCTAGTTGTCTGTGATTACTGCTACTATTATCACATTGGTATCAAATCGTGAGAAATACATGCGGCAAAATATTTTATGTCCTGGACTTTTAATTGATCTCTGTTGTATAAAGGCCCTGTTAAACCAGGAAGTGACGACTACGGCTGCAAATGCAATTCCTTTATATGTGCATTATTTACGTACACATTATATTTTGGAGAATTAAAAGTCAGATCAGCCAGCTATATATACATGTATATTGATAACTATATAACTTTATATTATATATATTTATAACTATATACCATGCTCCATGTTCAGTGGCAGTGTAAGAAAAACAAAGGGAAATCAGTCATCAGCCAACCGTCAATCATTAATGGCTTTACCACTGCCTCTTGGCTGGGTGGAAAAGCCTTCAGCAGGCTCTCCCTGAATTGAGTAGATGTGGCAACTTGCTGCTTCGCAACCTGAAAGGGCCTTGAAGGTTCTTACGCTGCATCTGCGGCTTCTATACTTCCACAAAGCATTGCTCTTCCATTAGAGAGGGGGGCAGGTCTGCATAATTAATACTCCAGTGGTGAGAAGACAATATATGCACAGTTTAATACTGGAGAGGTGGGCGTTGTTTTAAATCTTTAAGTACCAGTGTCAATATGATACTTGAGTTTCTGAAGAGGTGCCGAGGCACTTTATTTAACATATACTTCACCTAACATATAAAAATATATCTCAGATATAGGATTTAACGCTGTGGAGATACATGCGCTCTGCCATAAAAAAAATGTTTTTGGTGATAAATAGGCAGCAATAAAACGCTGAGTACACTGTATGGAAATATGTCCTTGTTGCAGCTGGCTGATTAACTTCTTTATGTATTCACACTCCCATTGTTTGTAGGCAGACCAGTTCTCAGACTTCCACATTCGCTCTGTGCTTTGTGTTCCTATATGGAATAGTAACCATCAAATCATCGGTAAGTCCACAAATGTAGCTCATTTTATCTGTCTGTGTGTCTGTCTGTACTCGATGGACCTGGCTGTGCTCATAAGGGTGTTATCAGGAACAAAAAAATGGCCGGTCCAACCTGTTACCTTAAAACTGGAAGCACCCTGTTCTAAAATTTTGATATATGGTGCAAATGAAACTAATGAGCTTAACCCAACCATTCCCAAACCACGAAACCAGCATTGGAGTGTCCTTAAAATTTTGTTCATATTTCATATCATTAATGCAGTAAAAAAAAAATCAGCATGAACACCATGTACTTATAACTTAGGGTTACTGGGTTTTTTTTGTTTGTTTGTTTTTTTGCATCTGTTTTTTACTTAATGTGAACATTAGGGGACGGAGGAGCCTGAACAAGCGTTCAGCTGTTGCCGATGCCGTCTTGGTTTGATTAGATCCGTGCTTCACCATCACTCCACACACAGAGGTGGAGTTCCCTTGTTATGTGCTTTGTGTTTGTGAGATCAGCCTCAGGCCAGCACAACACTGCCACGCTGATAAATCATTGATCACTCGTCGGGTTTTGGTGCTGGATATTGCAGAAAGGAGCAAGGGTAGCGGCGCCACAGAAACCCCGACAGAGGAAGTCCTTCGTTTTTTATTTAAGCGAAAAGTGATTAGCGTTTGTGCTGCAGAGGGGTTCGTTAAGACCCGTGCGAGTGTGATGTCTGTGCGCGCTCACTTTTCGCGAAGGTGTTAATGCATTTGCCAGGTAAAGGCAGGCAGAGCAGGAACAGAAAGAGCGAGTGCAGAGAGAAACACTGTGTGTGGGTGGCACCGGAGGATCTGGAGTGAAAAACCTTTATACAAACAAAGCAGCGGAAGATGAAATTCTCAAGTAAAGGATACATTCAGTTAGAAAATGGATGTCACATGCCAAGGTTGCAGACGCCTCATTCACAATGTAATCACAAGAATACAGCTATGACCATAACAACAATAACGAGGTTTCACATGAAATCGAATGTGTAATTAATGTCAGCATGTTGGGAAATTAACTGAATTGAAGTTAGCTCGTTATGCCAGGTGTTTTATGGATGATATATTTTTCACATGTGGATACCTCATGTACATAAAACATCATTTGAGAGGCCAGAAGTACAACACTTTTTTAAATATTTGTTAATATGCAAATTAGCCTGAAATGTCATTTATAATACACAGTTCTGAAATCAGGCTCTGGAAGAGCCTACCTTTTCTTGTACTGAATCTGTTCATCCTGGACTGAGAATACATAATACAGTAAATACACAACTCTACATTCTCCTTTTACTGTAAATTGCACACTAACACAACTTAAACACTACTATTTTCAATTCTCCATTTTGATATAAATTATCTCTGCTATAGTGCTAATGTGTGTATGTTTAAATATGTGTATACTGTGTATTTTTCTAAATACAAATACAGTATGTTCCATAACCATATATTGTGAATAGAGTGTGAACATGACTGATCTATCTAGTGCTTCCTTTGTGTAAGTGATGCACGTTTTTCTCTGTAAACTGCCACCACAACACCCCAATTTCCCTTTGAGGATATTATCATTATTATTATTATATTTATTATTATTAGAAATAATAATATTAACATATAGATGTTCACCATATTCACCCCCTTTTGACATATTCTTTTTTTTGTGCCACAAAGTAGATTCCATTTTGTCTTGTTTTTGAAAGAAAAAGAAAAAAGATTTTAATATGTGTGTAAAATCTGAGTCATCTAAGTTAACTTGCGGTGTCACATATTAAACGAGAAGGGCACTCTGTAGAGCACATACCTCCGCCAAGTGCCATGTAATATTTCCTGAGGAAATTGTCCATCTTTGCCCAACATTTTATGGTTCGGTAACAGCTTGGTAGTTCTTAGTTTAATATATCTGACAGAGGGTCACAATGTCAGTGTAAAGAAGATTTTCTTAAAGTTTTATACATCTGTCCCAAAGTTTCATTAACCTTGTTCTTCCTTGGCCTATGCTACACTTCTTCAACAGTAGTTTTTGGGTAATTCTGTTAGCAAATGAAGAGATGTGGCTGCAAACGTAAACCTCATGGCAGAAGTAATAGCATTGTATTCTCATAACAGTGTAAGTCGCATGAAAAAACATACCTGTAATGTAGCTGTAAATCACTGTCATATTGAGGTTTTTATATCTAAGTATCTGTTTTGTGATAATGACACATTAGGAATGTGGTGTAGTTTTGGACCGTGTTGGGAGCCACAGCCCTTTAAGCACTCATTTAGCTTTCTTATGCTCTGGGCCACCCACAGGTACTTGCAGTGCATCACAAATGACACGCTCACCACAGTCAGCGGAAGCCATAAAAGGTCTGAGAGGACATGAGGCCTCTATCTGAAATTAAATGACACCATAATGACTATTAATCGTAGCTACACTGCTTATCCTGTTTCACCTCTGTGGATTTCCAGCTATCTACTGAAATTAAAACATAGCTTTGGCAGGTTTATTTGACCTCCTGTAATGTACTGTGTAATTACTGTTAAGCATACATTCTCAGAGACAATAAAAGCAATTCTCCATCAATTAAATGTTTGTGCCTTATCGACAAAGCCTTTTCTGCTGTTAATTTGATGATGAGAGGAGACGCGCACACGGGATCCCGCTGTCAAATAAAAAGGCCTCATTCTCACTGCAGCATTGTGGACAATAACTGGATTTCCCGTTAAAGATAATATTAATTGAATGCCAGTTTGCAACACTTTCCATCACCCTGTATTATGTTATTAAATGTAGCCTTGCGCTCAGTGGTCCTCTACGAGTGTTTCCATCATGACTCTTTTTTTGGACAGTTCGACGCGACAGTTTCACAACAATAGAACCTCTGAACCAGATATTTACTGTTGATGTATATTTCCCTGCTTACTTTAGTTTGATCCAGGAAGGAGGTAATATGTGCCAAACTTTTTACCGGTATGAAACTTCAAACATCTCGCTGTCACTCAGGTGTCGCCCAGGTGCTGAACAGGCTCGACGGGAAACCGTTTGACGATGCGGACCAGCGCCTCTTTGAGGTATAACTCCACCCTCCGTATCTTTTCCAAGAAATACATCGCCTGTGATTTTACCGGAAACTATTAAGGATTTCTGCATTTGACTCTTCTCTCAGGCGTTTGTGATCTTCTGCGGACTCGGCATCAACAACACCATCATGTACGACCAGGTGAAGAAGTCTTGGGCTAAACAGTCTGTGGCTTTGGATGTAAGTGATCCAATATTATGAGTTTCCGCCTTATCTTGCCTTTTTAAAAGAAAAAAAAAAACGCAGTTTCTTCGGTGTTTCTAATTTATATCCGCTGTGCGTTTACGAAAACATGACTGTGCAAGCTGCTGTCTTCTTGTTTCTTTTTCTCATGCCTCGATGTTTAATTTGTTTATGTTTGCTTGGAGCCCTTCCTCAAACGATTTTTCCCACTCTTCTATTCCATTATCTACTGTATAATGGTATCTTTATTTTTCATCCCTTTCAACATACGGTTACTCAGAAGCCACAAAAAGCAACAGATGCTGTGTGGCTAATTTCAAACCTCCACTGACTTGCTCTCTCTGGGATCTCTGTGTTTGGCTCCCGTTTTATTCTAATTTTTCTACTGCCTGAAAAAAAAAGTGCTGATCTGTATTTGTAGATGATCTTCTTACAAAGGTTTTATTGAAAATTAATGAGAAGTGGGGAAAGCAGTCCCCCATCTGCCCTACAGTATGTAGCCATTCAGCACTACTCAGCCGTTGCAGTATATCCTGAGATTACAATAGGAGCTTTCAGGTGCATTATAGTGGTTAGCACCACTGTTCGGAGATGGGCGATACCAGAGAGACAGCGCATTTAAGGGAGAGGAAGAGACTGAACTAATATGTAGATGCATTGCTTCTGGTAGCACTGAATAAACATGAGCGTTTATGATCAAATAAGCAACTGCGGGTCTGGGCAATGTATTTCTCTTAGGAAATGAGGGGAACATGGCAATGGAATCAGGGCTGACATAGCTGCTCTTGTAGACGGTTCTCGAGGCGAATGTTAACGTCCTAATCTGGAAGACGCTCTCATCTGAAATGCAGTCATACGACCGTGCGGCATTTTCCGCCGGAGCCACATCGATGCTTCTCTCATAGCCTGACTGTGTTCTTTATTTTAACGATCTGAATAATACCGTGAGTGATTTGACAGATGTGATTTTTTTTTTTTTTTTTTTTACAGGTCCTGTCCTACCATGCCACTTGCTCTAAGACCGAAGTTGACAAATTCAAGGTAACTGATGTTTATTAATTCTGTTAGTTGATTATGAATTTTAGTCAAACGCAGTCGCAGCCGTGATTCACTGACATTTTGACCTTTCCGTAACCTCAAATACGTCCTTATCATCACGGTATGCTAGCTCACATTAAATAATGCAACATGATTTTGCGGTGTAAAGTAACGTAATGTGGCGATGTAATGCATCACAGCAACACATATCACAAGACGAGGATACAAAGTAAAACAAGCCAACGTAACACAACGTAAACGTAGCAATGCAATGCGATGTAAGGTAACCAAATTTAATGCAATGCCACGTGACTCAACATGGTATAACGTAATGCAGCATAAAACCGTTACACTGAAGTAGTTATGTGTACTTATTGATGTCCAGTAGTCTCCAGTAATTGCAATAAATGTAGCTTGTGCTGTGTTTTTTTTTTTTTTGACTGGCCGCCTGAGGTGATCTAAGACGTTGATGCACCTGCGTTCTGCGTCAATCATTTAGCGATGGCGCAGGTTAGCTTAGCTGTTGTCACCGTCTTGACAGATTTACCCTGGTATTATTTTGCCAGTGACAGCTTGACGCCGTCTCAGTGTACAGTCGACATGCCCTCAAGTTATTCAGCCATCTGCGCTGGGATTACAGGAGGAAGTCGGGATCCAACTTGGTCATGTGATTAATTTGCCTTAATTTGCACTGACAGCCCTAATTTTGATTTTTAATTTCAATTCACCATTGGGATCATTACATTTAACACAGAGCTCAACTTGCAGAGGAAAATAACAATAAAAAAGACCTTTCCATAACTTTAAGCGCTACCTTATCATCACTTATCATCAGGTAGCGTAATGTATTGTCAGGTCATCTATCGTAACTTCACACCGCAACCCAATACAACAAAATTCAACATAGCATTATACAACGCAGTGCAACTCAGTGTGAGGAAAAAGTGCCTTTAAAACCCCCAAGCCACAATCTTTGCCTGACCTTAACCAAGTGTTTCACACCATAAAACATCATTATTTTTCAAGATGGATTTCTCTTTGCGTTGCACGGGGACATACCTCAGGACGGGCTTGTGAATCCCGACCTTCGGGCCTACATGTATGTGGCGTTTTCCCAGCCTGCAGCATTCTAACGGCAGCGATAACGCCTGACAGTGCAACCATCTGACGTGCTGATCGCCATCTGCAATGGATGACAGAGCCAGCAGTATTCTGTTTTCATTATCTGTGGACAAATATCATTGCGAGGCCAAAGCAGCAATGAATTAAGCCAACGTATACACACTGAGTCGTTTTAAATTATATAACTGTTCATGAGTGTTTCATGATGGCTGCTATCGACAGTGTGGAAAATTTAAAGGATTTTGAGAGATGGACTAATGCATTTTGTTTTGGTCTTTTCTTGGTATTCACTGACTGTAAGAATTACAAGATTTTTTACATTGACTATGTCTGTACTTTAAAATATATGAAAACGCATAAAACCTGTCTAGACCATGGGCCTGTTCCATATACTGGGTTAACCAAATGAGGCAGCTTTATTTCAGAAAGCCTGACTCATTTTCAGCTGATTCAGTTCCATAAAGTAGATTCAACACAGTTAAAGCTCATTTACTCTGTCAACATATTCTGGGAACTACAGTATGTTGAATTTGCTTTATGGATCCAAATCAATAGAAAATGAGTCAGACAAACTTATTTGGTCACTCGCTTTATGGAACGGGCCCCATGGCAACACGTGTTGATTCTGTTGCGGTGTTCCAATAAAACAGCACAGTCGGAACAAAAACACATAATTGAATATCGCTGTTCAGTAATAAATTTATTACTCAGAACGATGGCGTAAACAAACTGGACAATGCGTCTTTGTCTTCCAAAATGAATATACTTTTGATCTGGCGTTTTTTATGATGAGACTAGTCTGTCCCACTTATTTGGATTACAATTTGTGATTAGCAGGGCCACCTTGTTAGTGCAGGTAATCATTGGATTATCATCCCACTTCTGAAGACATTCCCCTTTGCCTGGGCTTTACACTCAGTATAGTTGAATCATTTTAAAGAAAATAACAATATTTAAGGATCACTATGATTCTGCTCCACCCATCATTTTAACAAAAGGATGACGCAAACCAACAACAGCTAAGTAATTGATGTTTTACCTATTGTAGGCTAAAATCTCAGATTCGTGTTTCAATATTCATTTGGTGCGCCTGTGAGCCCTTTAATTAAGGTATCTTTTTTTCTAATTAAACACCATTCTCTAGTTATATAGAAAAAAAAAATCTATGGCAACACAGAAGGATTATTGACAGCCTGTGCTCCAGACGTCCTCCCCTTGTTCCCCTGCAGAACTGCATTAACACACAAGTATAAATACGGGAGAATTCCCCGGAGAAAATAAACTAATTGTAGTATATGAAATGGATTACTTCAATCAATAGATAATCATACCCTATGCATTATGTATGAAGATGAAATATGAAAATATCTACATTTTTAATTGGCATGACATTTCTGAAATATAGATATGACCTATTTTCCTGCTCTTTCATGTGAAGGATTTTCCCCTGTGACCATTACCGCAAAATAGGAACCCCGCTTTACTGCACGTCTGTGTGATCTTTCAGCCCCCTCATACGGCACTGTGCTCTGCTTCTTGCCCCCCACCATCCCCACCCCCCGGCCCACCCCACATCATCTTCTTTCATAACTGCTCTACATATGGAGCCTTATGGAGCGCGATTGACTGGGATTCCACCTGAGTGCAAATGGCAATGGCAAACAAACCCCCGTTGACATTTCGTAGTCCAGAGCTGTGAATTAAGAGAAGAGGAGAATATATCTACTGACCTGACCGGCAAACATTTTTTGAGGGGAAACTAGGCAGGAGAGGCAATCGCACCGCTGGAACAGATTTGTGGAAGACCTTTGATTTATTGGAATGAGATGCAGATTAGGCGGCATTAAACGGTTAGAGCCAGAAGGCTAGATCTGCTCAACTACTCATTAGACCACACATAGGACAGAAGACATGACACTTTGGGATGAATATGGTTCACTGGAATCATGTATGTCAATTGTTTTTGTTGTATGTATATAAAAAAAAAATGCTGTTGGTAATTAACACCGCACATACCGTTTTTTGTTTGTCACTGGCCTCCGCGAGCAGCACAGCTCGCTCATTAATTTTAACCCTCTGAGAGTCTGAAAATGGCACAGCATCCTCTAACCTCTCCATCCTCCTCGCCCCTCTGAGCTCATGTTCTCTTTCTCTCTTGATGTTTTATCCCGCCACGATAAAACAGGCTGCTAACATTCCCCTGGTTTGCGAGCTGGGCATCGATAAGCTCTCTTTTGATGATTTCTCTCTGGACGTGGACGCCATGATCACAGCCGCTCTGAGAATGTTCATCGAGTTGGGAATGGTACCGAAATTTAAGATTGACTATGAGGTGAGGCATCCCTAATCTTCTGTCCTTTAAATACTTGAGTGAGCTCACCCAGAACAATGTTCTCTTGCTAGCCAAATCCCCCATGTTCCCTCATAATGACTGATGCTCCACATGCTCATCTATTTCTCATGCGCCCCCCCCTCCTCCCCCTCCAGACACTGTGCAGATGGCTGCTGACTGTCAGAAAAAACTACCGGATGGTCCTCTACCACAACTGGAGACATGCCTTCAATGTGTGCCAGTGCATGTTTGCCATGCTAACGGTAAATGTCACATGATCTGAGGAGGCAGTGATTCGCAGCGAGAGAAAGGTTCTACTCATTCAGGGAGTTCGCCAAGAACAATCCAAGAGAATTTCACCTTCCTTAACACCCACATACCGTACATAACCATTAGATATTCAACCGGTAGCAAAGTCACAAACAGTTTTGAGGAAATTGGTTTTAGTCTATGTTGTACTTTGCTACATTTCAGCCAGATATATGGCTTTACATTGGTCTATAAGGTGTCCTGTAGACGCCTGCTGCATTCAGATTTATATTTAAATGAAGACTTTGGGTGGGCTTGTAAAACATAATGTAGCCAAACACAGAGTAGCCACTTAGCAGGGTCCTGCATTTTGGTCTAGCGTAGTTTGATTTGAATAATGGTTCAATGCTCAAAAAAAAAAAAAAATTCCAAAAAGATTTGAATTAAATAAAAAGATGCGATGATAATCATACAATTATTCGTCTAATGACCATTCAGATTAATCATGTGACCGTCTGGAGAGGCTGCGGGGGGGTGGGTGACTCCAATAATATTCACGGAATAAAGAGGAGGTTGAAACCGGATCGGCCTCGATCAGCAGCAGCAGTAAAATTCTGCTTATGAACTGATGCGTCAGTGTTCTGATAATATAGAACTCGCGCAGCGGTCATTTTTCTTCGGTAAACTTTTTTAGGCAGTCGCAAACGACATCAGAGTCACTGTGAGAAATGTCAAGTCAGAAGGGTTGTACATCTGCATGAATGCGATTAGACGCTACTAGTAAGCTGGGAGCTGTGCAGACGAACCGGGGAGGAATAAACTAAGTAATTGTTAATCAACTGCTGCGAGTGCCATCTCGGCGCTCTGACTGAGCTAACACTCCGCTCTGTGTATTTACTATAACTATTATTAAAGCGCCGCTGCCTGCACGCACGCACACACACACACACACGCGCGCGCGCGCGAGCTCCCATACTGAAACCACAGTGTGGCTCGTTTAATCAAGCTCAGCATAATGAATGACGACACATCTAAACTGATTATTGGCAGAGGGGAGGCGGGATAGCAGTGTGTAAGATGTCGAGGGTCCCCGTTCGCCCTGGCCTCGTGTTTTAATGAGTGGGCTGAGGGCTGCGCTGTCTTCGCTGCTAACCCCAAAATGACCTATAGTGACTCACTCGGCGCACGGCCTCAAGAAGCCATTCATCCAAATCATAAATCTCCCAGTGTGTCTGCGTTACCGCCGTCCCAGTGGCATTTTAGAAAGATACAGTTCTTTTTTAGGACGATACTCCTATTGCAGCGTGTGTTTTTTTTCATATTCATTCATTGTAATTGCCATAAAATAGGGCCTGGAGAAATGCGGCGTGTGTGCTGTATGTTTGTTGTTTTTGGGTTGTTTTTTTTTTGTCTTCTCATGGGCCTCCTCTCCTCTGTGCCAATCAGACAGCGGGCTTCCAGGAGACGCTGACAGAAGTGGAGATCTTAGCACTCATCGTAGGTTGTGTGTGTCATGACTTGGACCACAGGGGCACCAACAACGCTTTTCAGGCAAAGTGAGTGTTCCCTCTTCGCCACACACACACACACACACACACAAACACATAAACACGCTCCCTCCTACACACTGTTTATGTTCTCCCACCTGCAGCAGTCAGCAAGAGTCAAGTGGCAAGTTGTATAAGGTTTATATAAGGGCCTGCTTAACGAAGAGACCGCAAACGCGGCTGACTCTGAGCGCGGTTAGATGAGCAGGTAGCAGTGACGCTACATTACTGAAGGCTGGTGTTGGCTGCCCTGACCGAGACTGTTGTAGTAAACAGAATCTAAAACCGAGAGGGAGACAAACTGGTGGGAAAACATCACTGGGATCTCCAAATGTTCAAGCTGGATTTTTTCAGACCCTTAAAATGATCTCGCCTGCTGATTTTGAATCTTCATCTGCAGGGTCAATTGATTTCTCTTTTTTCGGTCTGTTGTGTTGCCAGTATCATCACGTCGGTGAGGTTGCTGCTTTTGTTTTGTTATCGTGGACTCAGCCAGTGCAAAAATAGTTGTGATGTAAGACAAAAGGAGGTGAGAAAGCTCGTGCAGCCAAAGCGTCTCACGATCGTACTTAGTTTGTTCGACGACTTCAGATGCAGCACCACACCGGTAATTGAGAATGCAACATAGAAATAGAAATATATGGCTTATTTGATTTCTTCTGGCTTCCAACATGAGGGCAGTGCTTCTCTTAGCATTCTGTCAAATGGTAAAATCACAAGGATCCGAAATGAAACAACGACTGTGACGTTAACGTTACCGATATAAAATGAAAAGGGGAGGAATATGAATTTGAAAAGTTGCAATAAACCTAAACTGATGCCTCCAAATTTAATATTTGGAAGTCAAATCCCCATAATCGCCCCTGCTGGTGCGATGTCGAGGTGGTCCGGAATCCATGTTGTTTGTTTCGGGGCTGTTGCACGCGCTTCCTCCGGTCGTCCTCCCAAACACATTTTAAGCAGGTTATGTGACCCCGTTGGCCACTCAAGAGCGTTTCACCGCTGGCAACAAAAACCCCTTTGTTTATAACCATTGTCCAAAAATTGAGTAACGTGTAAAGAGGAGAGCAAATATAAAAGTGAAAATCTTGAACTAAGCTCTTTTGCCTCATTGCCATTACTTCATATCAAATCCGGAGTGATCCTCAGTGGTGCAATGAAAATCATATTGATACTTTTAGTTGCCTTGGTAATACTAAAAACAAGATAAAATCCCAAGTAACTTGAGGATTTTCGGTTGCTTTTTTTTTTTTTTGTACCAGAAAAAAAAAAACAAATGATTTTATTTAGTGTTGACTCGAGAATTTCAGCTGCAGTTTAGGTCAAATGGGTCTCCAGCTTCTGCGGAGCGACTGATGAATTACAGCATAATTTATCTCTCTGAATATGTTGAATGCTGATGATGCTATCCTCGTGTGTGTTTTTGTGTGTGTGTGTGTGTGTGTGTGTGTCAGGACGGGCTCAGCTCTTGCTCTGCTTTATGGGACCTCTGCTACACTGGAGCACCACCACTTCAACCACGCTGTTATGATCCTGCAAAGCGAGGTGCACCTTCAGTTATCTGCTGCATTGCAGTTACGCCGATGCCCTGCCGATGCTAACGACCCGCACGTGCAACACACTTAATTGCCTATCAGGCCATTTCCAACAGCATTCACAATTAAGTTCTTAACCCTTTAAGCTATACCTTCCCCCCCCCATGGAAGCCTCATATTTTCTCCCCAACCGTGTCTCGTGCCTGGATCATTTCAGCCGCGCTCGCCGCTCTGGGGACGGTGAAGTCAGCTGTTTATTGATCGTTGCCACATCTCAACAACTGCTGGATGAACTGCCGTGAAATTTTGTGCAGACATTCACGGTTCCCGCGGGATCAATCCTGATTACATTAGTGACCCCGTGACTCTCGCTGTAGCACCAACGTTGGCTCCAAAAAAAATAAAATAATTGAGGAGCAAATGGCTGCAAAACAAGCGGCATTCTCGTCAGCCGCCGAGTTTTGTTCTTATTTGTAAACGTTTACATGCCAACACGCTAAACCAGGATGATAAATGTGGTGAACAGCATACCTGATAAACTTCGTTGCATTATCATGTTAACCCCGTTAACCAGAGAAGCGTGGAAAATTTGTGGCCCAAAAAAAAAAGATCATTTTATATATTTATTTGTAATGTCACCCATGTCAGTTACATCCCTCCAGATCTTTGCTTGTCTGTATTCTCTGACATACATCCCTCGTCAATATTCATGTAACTTTTCATAGCGCTAACGGTCAAGTAATTATGATGTGGAATGAACAATAGACCTTTGCTCAAATTCTGCAGGTGGCACACACGACTGGCTAAAATCAGGTACTTGCCAGATTTTCTGTCCTGCTTCTGACCTGCCAAATATTTTTTTTTCGCCGATGTTTTTTTTCTAAATTCGTTCATTCAAAAAAAAAAAAAAATGGGGAAAGTCCAGTTTCCCACAGAAAATACGAAAGGAGTTTATGTGCCTGACGGCAAAACTCAGAGTCTGTAGTATGTGAACGAGTAAACAAATAGCTCAGGCTGCCCTCAAATCAATGTAATTACTGAGGCGATAGATTCGGTGGTAATTGGTTGAGAGAGACATTTTACCAGGTGACTGGGTTTGTTTGAAGTTGTAATTAAAGATGTTTTGAGGGAGCAGCCGAGTTGAGGCTTAGCAGGGTAGGTTCCAGTGGCTTCATTATCGCGCCGCTGACAACACAGTAAGCTGACAAATGTTTGCTTGGAATATCATAATGGTTTCTGTTGATACTACCGCTGTCCTATTAGCATATAAATGAATAGTGTGGCTAATTCAAGGAGAAGAGAATGTTTCACGATTCAAGCCGCCAGACTGCACAAATCATTAATTAAAATGTAAACTTTTAAACATCAGTCCCTCCCTTTGTATCTCCCCGTTTGCTCTCATCATTCTCACTTTGTGTTTTACCGCCCTCCCGCTTCACCTGTGACGGAACGAGAGTTCTTAATGTCTTTGCTGTTACATAGTTCATGGATTTAAACTTTTTTTTTTTTAATCTGCTATCTTTTATTGCGAACTCGTGAGCTTGCTGAGGCAATTCTTTAGACTCAGCCTCTCAGCATTCTAAAGGAAAGCAGAGGGCATCAATTGGAGAGATGATTTCTGATTTATCAAGGCATTAGCGTCCTCTCGTTCCTGCCCTTTTCTGTTTATCTTTTCTACATCATCCATTTTCTCCGCAGACAGACCCTCCGCTCACTCAGGGCCCTCCTTTAAGTGTAGGAAACCCGAGCGGTGAATGAATGTGTGCGGTCACACAGGGAGCCTCGACCGACAGGCCTCGCGGCGTTAAGACCTGCTGGGAGCTGACACCTTCCCTCCCACACATTCCTACGTATTAATTTCGTTATTGCGATTGTTAACCATTAGGTGCAAACAGGTCCTCGCTCGGGCGAGGCTTTTCAACATGCACATACAATAGAAACTTAACGGTTCACTCCTTAGCCAGCAGCACATTCACATTCGGCACGTTTTTTTCGACACCGACGTCTTGCTAAATGGCACGTTTGCACCGTGGGATTGTTTTAAAAGAGTCCACGCCGGTCTATGGCAGCTGCTGCGGGATCGGTGTTTATGTTGGCCAGTAATTAAGAGGACGGTGATGTACAGAAGCACCAAATTGGGTTTTTTTTCGCCTTCACACCTCGATCGCATGTCCAACCCCAGGCACACGTCCTGTCCTGTCATGCTGCATCATCTCCCGTGTGTATTCGTTTTCCTAATTAATCGCATCATATAGATTAAATATACAGGCCTCCTACTTTAGATACCCACAGACTTTTATTATTTTAGCATCTCCTCGGCTGTGTTTTTCATTCGCGTCCACCAGGGTAACCTCAGGGTCGAGCATTTTAGAAAAAAAAGTAACATGCAGGCAATATGAACCTTTTCCTACACTAAATATAATCATTAGTTTACCCAGACCTGTTCCAGCCTGCAATCCAGTCTCTCTTTGCCTAATTAAACAAAAAAAAATGTGACGCTTGTTTCAAAATGTATGAACAGACTTTGTGTCCCCGCAGGGCCACAACATCTTCTCCAACCTCTCGTCCACGGAGTACGGCGACCTCATGCAGCTGCTGAAACAGTCCATCCTGGCCACGGACCTCACGCTCTACTTTGAGTATGTCCTGCCGAGACACAGCCCCCGTTAGACCCGCACATCCCCCGGTGCTCCGAGGTGGCGAGAGAAGGCAGCCGGCTGACTAGACCAGCAGCAGAGCGCAGGGGGCAGAGCTGCTCCACAACACCGGGCCTCTTTTTTTGCTAACATCGCCCCCCTGTGGAATTTGTGTAACTTACACCTGCAGGTGTGCTCTTTTCCCCACACAGGAACAGGAACACCTTCTTCGAGCTGGTCAGCAACGGCGAGTACAACTGGAACGTGAAGGCTCACAGAGACATGTGCAGGTGGCGTGCTTTTATGGATGAATTTATTTATTTTGTTAGAAAGGCATGCAAAAAAAAAATAAATAAATAAAATCCGTCCCGCCCTCTCAGATCCATGATGATGACGGCATGTGATCTCGGCGCCGTGACTAAACCTTGGGAGATATCACGCAAGGTGAGAAATGCACATTGCTGTGACGTGTGAAATAAGTGACGTTAAATGACCCCGTGAACGCGCCTCTTGATTTGCTCCTCCAGGTCGCGGAGTTGGTGACCAGCGAGTTCTTCGAGCAGGGTGACAGGGAGAGATCCGAGCTGAAGCTCACGCCCTCCGTGAGTGAATGTGTGCTTTTTGCAGCTTGTTTCACACACTCCTGACCCTCCACCGGGGTCGGCGCGAGACAGCCTGCGCAGGGAAATTCGAGAGGGTTGCGTCTCGTAGTGCGAGAAAAGTGAGCCTGCCAAGAATAAACCGCAGACAGCGTAGCGATCGCGGTCCTCCTACGCCCGATTCAGAGATGACCTTTCTGCTCATTCAGCCGTGAAGGCGCGAGGCATGTTTTATGCATATTAGCTTTATTGACGCGCTAATAGACTTCTTTTTTTTTTTTTTGTTTGTTTCCCCCCGCGTTTATACAGTCACCCAAAAAAACAAAAAAAACACAACTCAACACTACTGCCTGTCTGACTGAGGAGTCTCTGAACGCTGACCTGTGTCGCAGGTTCTTCCAGGGTAAAAAAAAAAAAAAAAAAAACCCAACAGGGCCTCCACATGCGATTGATGGCTATTGACTAATCAAGCCGGGCCACATTGCGGCGGCTTGTGAAATGACGAATGCGGCACCCTCGGGCCTGCTGCTCGTGTCAGGCCCGCATCAATGTCTGCGCGCGCGTGTGTCGGGGAATTAAATATTAACTTCCGAGTGGCAGCCCAAGTAACTATCTCTGAAGCGCAGCTTCGGCGGAGCCTCCCGGGTTCAAGCCGCCGCAGAGCAGAGGCGCAACACGAGCGGTGAAATCACCTGCGCTGTCTGGAGCGTGTTTTTTTTGGGGGAGCTTTTCGTCTTTTTCGCCGAAAGTCTGACTTAACGGCGCTTCCTCTTTGCGGAATCCAGCGCCCGGCGTGAGCATGAACCGGCCGAGTGAAAAGGCTCGCGCTTGACCTGTTTGTGTTTCAGGCCATCTTTGACCGCAACAGGAAGGATGAGTTGCCGGGGCTCCAGCTGGAGTGGATTGATGGGATCTGCGCGCCGCTCTACGAGGTGAGACTCGCCGCCCCTCCGCAACCTTGACAGTGAGCTTTTGTCACACACACACACACACACACACACACACACACACACACACACACACACACACACACACACACACGAGCCTTTTCTGACGTCACGCCCTCGCTGATGCAAGCGACGCAGCCGTCACCCACGACTGTTCACGTTTCTATGCAGCCACCGATTCCTCTGTGAAGGAGAAAAAATGCTTTTTTTTCTGGTCGGAAATAGATTCAAGGTTGTAACCCCCCCCCCCCCCCCCCCCCCCCCCCCCCCC
>CAAKHG010026469.1:16315-30806 GCA_901007715.1 Dactylopterus volitans | reverse complement strand
TCATTGAAGGTAATACCAGATAAGTAGGATCATGACCAGGCCACGACCAGGCCAGGGAAACCAAAATGGTTTTCAAGCCATCCAAATCTAAATGAACGATGAAGGTCCAGTAACAGAAGCAGAGAGGTAGAGTTAGAACCACTAATAAGTAACGTGTCGTTGGCCACTTCAGTTAGAGCAGTTTCTGTGAAGTGACAGGCTCTGATGGCAGACTGAAAAGGCTCAAGTAGGCCATAATCAATTAAATGGGCCAAACAACTGTGAAACTGCTCTTTCAAGAAGAAAAGAATGGAAGGTTAGAAACTGGCCTAAAATGAGTTAGCATCAAGATGAGGTTTCCTCAGTCACGGTTGATCACAACCATCTTAAAGCTGGTAGAAACAATACCAGAACCAAATGATGACTTCCTAATGACTTGCATTACAGGTGCGAGGGAGGACCAGAAAACCTTGATGAATTGGGCTGGCAAAGGATGCACGAGGCCTGTGGTCAGTTTTGAGGCTGACATCAAGTCAGTCAACATTTCCAGAGAGAGAGTTTTAAAATTGGTGAGAGTAGCAAAAGGCTGTAGTGTGTTGTGGGTCACTCTGTCGCCCCCTGTGGGCCTGTGTATGTTGTGTTGCTCTCTTTTCTCTGCAGGTGCACTGATGGCTGGAACTACCTAAACAAGCCTGGCTGTAATTCTAATTACCTGCTTAAGGACCCTACTTACCTCCACTCGTCGTGAGCACTTCAGTGTGAAAACCCTGTCTTCTCACAAGCCTGTCATCATCTTGATCATCCTCCTCCTGACTCCGTTTTTTGGTCTTGTTTCTAGTAGTTATCTCACTTGTGGATTCATTTAGTTGTTTTTGTAAATAAATGGTCTTCATTGGAGCCCTGCGTTTGGATCCTCATTGTGAGCTCACATAACAGGAAGTACTTGCTAGCCGATGGATCCAAGACAAGCCCTCATGAATCGGGGAGTTCTGCTTGGACATCATGACCAGTCAATTCAAGCCCTCCGTTCCGAGCACGCAGACCATATGGCCGTTCCCTCGGATTCCCCCTGATATAATGGATCTATTGGATTTAACATCAGTTCCGGGCAATTACGACAATCTTGCTGAGCCCCAAGGCGATGTCGCTCCCACCGCACCAAACCTACGACTGTGCCATCACCCTTCTCCCGGGTGCCCCTCTGCCACCTAGCCACCTGTATAACCTGTCGGGCCCAGAGAGGGAAGCAATGGTGAAATATGTTATCGAGTCCCTTGCATCGGGAATCATCCAACCCTCCCCTGCACCGTTAGGGGCGGGATCCTTCTTCATCAGGAAAAAGAACGGAATCCTTCGTCCATCTGTCGATTACAGAGGCCTGAACAACATCACGATACATAACAAATATTTTCTCCCCCTCATTAATTAGGGATACTTCAGGGGACATGCGTTTTCTCAAAACTCAACGCGTACCATTTAGTTTGAATTCGTGAACTAAAGTTGAAAGTGAAAAAACCGCTTTCAACACCTATCTCACTCATTTCGAGTACCTAGTAATGCCATTTGGGTTAACCGACGCGCCAGCAGTCCTCCAAGCCTTGGTGAATGACGTTCTCAGGGATTTTTTAAACTGGTTTGTCTTAGTTTATCTAGCTAATGCTAGCTTAGCAGCCATGTTTCAAGTTACCTTCCTCCGTCCAGTGGAGCTCCTCAGTCAATGCTGGTGGACAACCGACAGATACTGTAACCATTCCCAGCCGGCCCCTTCCTGCTCCTCTGATCAGTGTCTGTTAGAACGTAGCACATTTGATGGCTCCTTTGACTGAGGTTGCTGGGCTGAAACGCGAGCTGCAATCCACTGAACGGTTCATCGAGGAACTTCTTCAACGGTAGTCAAAACTCGAGTATGGGATGACCAACAACCAGTGCTGGCAGATCCTCCCGCTGACAACCCAGCATTGACTTCACCGTGGTTTCCCTCATGGTCGGCTGTGGTAAAGGGCGGGAAAAGGCTCTCTCTTCCCCTCTATGACTCGTCTGGCCTGGGTGGTGATGACATCACTCTCACAAACTTCTTCTCTCCCCTAGCCAAGCTTCCCCAAGAGTCGGTTCACTCCTCTATCCCATCTCCTGTTCGTGAACTTATCCGTAAGCAGTCTGCCACCAGGAAGCGCTCCATACCGTCCAGTTTCTCTTCTTCCACTGGCTCGTCGTCTTCGACTTCGGTCACACCTGAGTGCAAACGCCCTCAGGTTTCAATACAGCAGTTGGAGCCCACAAGCCAGACGCACGTAGTGCCAGCTCCAGTGACCTCTTCTCCTTCACCACTGACCCCTGTCATCATCGCAGAGCCTCCTCCCCTGCGATCAGTGGACCAGGTAATCAACTCCTCACCTGCACACCTGCACACGGCCAGTTCATCATCAATCGATCATCAACTCAGATCCAAACTCACTGTGTACAGAGGGAATCCCAAGTCTGAATGTCCCGAGCTTCTGATTATCGGTGACTCTGTTGTGAGATTTGTCAAATTACCTGGGGCTTTTACATACTGTCTCTCAGGAGGAAAGACAAGTGACTTTATTGAGCTGATCCCAGTTCTTCTAGACTTCCATCCCTCTGTTCACACTGTGTTGGTGCACGTGGGCACGAATGACATCATGTCAAGGCAATCCTTCAGACTTCACTATGAACTTGAGTCCCTTGTCTCAGTGGTTGAAAGTCTTGGAAGGAGGTGTGTCTTGTCTGGCCCTCTTCCCTGTATGTCCAAGAGCTCTGAACGTTTCAGTCATCTTTTTAGCCTACACCAGTGGATGCTAAATTTTTCTAGTGCCACAGGATTGGGCTTTATCAATCATTTTGACTCCTTTTGGACTAAGCGGGATCTTTTTAAACCTGATGGTCTACATCCAAACAGAAAAGGGACTGGAACGTTGATTTTTAATGATATTAATTTTATTGCTTTCAGCTTTAATTGCCAGTTTCCCCAGCATGACCCCGTCCAGCTTCCTGGCTGCTATAGCCCAGCCTCAGATAACACGGGTCCTGCTGGTGGTAGTTTCCTCACCTTCACTAACTCCCTCATTCCAGTCAGGATTATTGATAGGCCTTATACAAAATCAAAATCTTCTCACAATTCACACAGAAATAATCTTATCTCAGTTAACACTACTTCTTCAATTCCTGTTGATCAATCAGTCACTTCTCAACGTCAAATCCCTGTCCAATAAGTCTTTTATTTGCCTGGATTTTATCATCACCAATGACGTTGACTTTTTCATATGATACCTGGATGAATCCTGATGACTGTGCCCCTCTCATTGAGTTATCACCCCCTGAATACTCATTTTTCCAACAACCTCAACTTACAGGCCGTGGAGGGGGACTTGCTGTAATATTTAAGAATACTTTTAGTTGTTCTCCAGTCGACCTTGGCTGCTTCTCTACTTTTGAGAGTCTTAGTTTTATCTTAAAAAAAATAAAAGGCCTGTTTTATGCATTTTAATCTACAGACCCCCAAATTTACCTCTGGTTTCATTCAGACTTTTTATCAAACATTCTGATCAAACATGAAAGAGTTCTTATTGCTGGTGATTTTAACATCCACGTTTGTTGTCCATCTTCATCCTCTCTTGCGTCTGATTTTATCGCTCTTAGATTCTTTTAACCTGACCCAATATGTGAAGCATCCCAGCCATGACAAAAATCACATACTTAATGTCGTGCTCTCACTGGGTTTCCATGTGGATAATGTAAGTGTGGTGGATTTTACTGTCTCTGATCACAATGAGGTGCTCTTTCAGGTCCCACTTCTGTTTTCAGACCCTAAAGCCCCCACACTGATTCGCTTGTACTCGTCTTCCGCTTATCGGGGTCCGGGTAGCTGGGGCAGCAGCTTCAGGAGGGAAGCCCAGGCAGCCCTCGCCCCAGCCACTTCCACTAGCTCCGCTGGAGGGACCCTCAGGCGTACATTCAGACGGCTAAAAGACTAAACTCTCACCAGGCTCGCTGGCAGTTGTTTTTTACTAGGTTTAATTTCTGCTTTACTTAATAGCCAGGCAGTCGTAAGACGAATCCGGATGCCCGCTCTCGCTAGATCTCCAGCCCAGACACTCCAATGGCACCGGAATCGATCATTCCCTCCTATCGAGTCATTTCGGCCATCACCTGGGAGATTGAGGCCCAAATCGAGGAAGCTCAGCAGATGGACCCGGATCCAGGTAACAGACTCCCCAACCATCTTTTTTTGCCTAACGCCACCCGTTCACAGCTGCTTCGGTGGATGCATGCGTCACGCGAGTCCTGTTATTCGGGGGTATGGTGAACAGTGGCTCTCTTCAAACAGCATTTCTGATGGCCTTCTTTGAAGGACTCCTTGGGGCTCATCTCCCCCTGCTGTGCCTGTCTGCACGGGATTCCTCTGGACATCATGTATGGAACTACCAAACAAGCCTGGCTGTAATTCTAATCACCCCAGTCCCTGCTTAAGGACCCGACTTACCTCCACTCGTCGCGAGTACCTCAGTGTGAAAATCCTGTCTTCTGAGAAGCCTGTCATCATCTTGATCATCTAGTAGTTATCTTCCTTGTGGACGCTTCTAATTGTTTTTGTAAATGAATTGCCTTCACTGGAGCCCTGCGTTTGGATCCTCATTCCGAGCTGACATGACAGAGCCTGGCACCACAAAGGTCAGGAAGAGCTGAGGTAATTTGCATCTAATTTCATCGATTTTACTCCGAAAGAAGTCTACGAAGTCACTTTCAGTCACATTTTATAGAGCACCACAAAAGTTCCATCAGTAAACCACGGCATAGAAATCTTTGCTCTTTTTGTTTCATACTAATTGGTGCAATGGAGTCAAGAAGGGATTCAAGGGCTGAATTTAGATCCTCAGTTAAATTTTCAATAGGATCAGTTGAAGTCAGGAAATGAGCAAGGACATCTGGCAAATGTTTAAGTGTGGTGAAAGTTAGTCACAGCACCGGTGTCACAGGTAGAGGGACATGATAGAGTTGGTTCAAATATGAGAAAGTGGTCTGACAAAGTACATGTCACAGATGAGAGCTTCAAAACCTTCATGTGTATTCCACATGAGGAGGAGAGGCGAAGAGAATTTAGCATCACGTTCGGTTCCACAAAATTTGATGTACTGTATTAGTATTTCATGCAGAGGGGTCTTGTCATTACAGATCATTACAAAAGAACAAAATTTGGTTTTGAGATTTGGTCTGATGGCAACATCACAAAATACGTCTTAGTTTTACTGAGTAATACTTTGCTGTAATATTTTAGAGTCATGATGTCATCTCAACCTGCATAGGAACAGTTCATCTTCTACCCAGCAGATGTCACCTTTGGTTTGTATATACAGCGCTTCTGTAACACTCTAACTGCAGCCCCTCACACACCGTTGCCTGAAAGCATGTGGCACCTGAAGAAACTCAAATGAGGTTTTGAGAAAAAGCGATGCTCAATAACTTCTGTTATTGTTCATGAAACTGTTATTCCCTCCTCTTTCTCACAGTCCAGATGGACACTTGTGTATGTGAGAGGATAGAGACAGAAAAGCAGAGAGAAACCAATTTATGTGGGTAAACAGGGAGGGAGGTGCCGACCCATGGAATAATAGAAGCGTCTGAGCGGGATGTGGACTAATTTAACCGATCTTTACTCTGCCACAATCCACAAGCCCCCTCAATACCTCTCCGGCCTTCGTGAAAGAGCCCTTGAAGGCTTGAAAAACATTCCAGAGAGAGAAAGTACCTGGTGACTGAGTGCAGCTTTAGAGCGGAGCACGAGAGAACGGTTGTTATCATGATCACAAAATCCTTCACATCTTCAACCAGGGAAAATGGAATTTGTGGTTTTAGTTTAATAATGGCTGGTTTCATTAACAGAGCCTCCGATGTACTAATGGGCACACAAGTTACGTGCCACTTGGTCTGCTGTGATGTGCTGATTTCATCGTACCTTGTTTACAGCGGCGAATCCAGGCAAAAGTTGTTTTCATTTCTTTTTTTTCTTTTTTTTTCTGAGCCAAAATCATGACTATGGGAAGATACAGAGATCGGACGGACATGTTTGTGACTTGACGACAAATTTTTCACACAAAAGTTTTGAAGTTTGTTTGTATAACGATCCTCATTTGATTTTACCAAAGCAACAGCTAGTGTGTTTTAACGTACATCAAATTTACATTTATATTGTGATTAAAATCCTAACTGTTTTGTGAAAGAAGTACTTGTGGGTGTAATATGTTCATTTTTGTTTGTTTTTCAAGACTGTGTCAATCTGGAACCAAGCTTAAGTCAGTGGTTATTTATAGTAGTTTAACACTCCACGCTATAATACAGACACCAGAGCCAAATAAGCAGATGAATGGACACGAAATTGCCTTTTCACAAAGGCAGTATTTATTAAAGGACCATACTGGATTGCACATGTATCATCAAATGTATATTTGAAAAAAAAAAAATCCAGTATTTTCAAAGCATTTGATTGCATGTGGTGATCATTCAAGTTTGAGAAAGAAATGCAAGTCAATCGTAAGATGATGAATTTTTTTTTTTTTTTTTTAAAAAGGAAATGAAAACAAAGGCATACTAGCATAATTGAATGCACAAATGGAAAATTATACTGATGAGTCTACTGCTAGTACTACTGAGTAATTGTATCCCTCGTGGTTCTCAAGAGGACAGCACTGAGACACAAATTAAAGCACTGACCTGGTTAGATTTCTATGCGCGGGGAGGGTGGGGGGCGGGGGAGGTTGCTCCCCCGACCCTTCCTCCTTCCCACCCACATTCGCTTTATAAAGATTTACTTGTTGACTGGTTGAACTATGAGTGCGATCTTTTGTCGTTTTGATTTGTCTTTGCAAGAAGCACAAAAGGTGAAAGTGGCAACATTACCGATGGATCAGTGTCTGAGGAGGGAATGCAACGGGGACTATTCAGTGTTTTCTTGGAAAAGGAAAAAACTAAATGGGACGTGGCCCTCGTTAATGCTATTAATTACACCTGTGTTTTTCTAAATGTCAGATGTAAAAAAAAAAAATGTTGCTGGAACAAAGAGGTGGCACTTTAAGAGGCAATGCCATCAACATTTAAGGGGCGGTTGAATCCAAATGAGGGCATTTTTTTCAATACAAATATGATCTTGGGATTACAACAATTTGAATTTCATTTAAGAAATACTGCAAAAAATAAAACGACAACCTTTGGACATGGCCGGACAAATCTGTGTTGCCATCTACCACGTGCTGAAAACATTATTTCAAACGTGTGCAAGTGGTAAAAATACACCTTTTCCCATCAAAATTCCCGTCGGTGGCCTGTATGTGTAGATGTCCATGGTTGGACGCTTGTTGTTCAACCAGATAATGAACAAAATGGGACCGTTGTGCCTCAAGGTTCCTGGCGCTTCTTGTTTAAGTGCCTTTTAATTAACCAAAATTGAATGAAATAACAGTTGGATTACTAACAGCCAAAGAAACAATGTCGACCAAATAATGTCCATTTTTGGGAGGAGGGGAAAGAAGAAAAAAAAAAAGTAGACACCTCAGTGCAAATGCTAAGTGGAGACGTCAAAAAAATAAAGTGATCTGATTAATCAATACATGCTGGGTTATCAACAGAGATGACGTAATGCGTCTACTAATGGACCATTCCTCCAGAGGGATGCCGCTGTAGAAATTTGACAAATTGCCGTTTGCCCGCGTTGGCAGGTGAGCCCCCGGCCCCCCCTCGCTCTGTGACGTGGATGGTACAGTCCACATGCAGTCGGAGTTGTTGCTGAGGAGGTTCCTCTGTTCGGCTCATTCCGCCAAACGGGCAGCCGACCTGCACCAGCGTCCTGGGACGAATGTCCGCTGTGTCTGTTACAATGTCCTCGTCTTCTCACCGGAGTTGCCTCGGACACCAGGCCAAGGTCGCATTATTTCACCTTTTGTGCAACATTACAGGTAAGTCCGGGTTTTTTTCTTGTTTTTTTTTTTTTTTTGCAACCGCCAGTTTTACGCGCTCCGCGAACTGAAGTTTTGCGGCGGAATCGACTGTCGCGCGCATCGCGTCGGCGTCTAAGCTAGCGAGTCGCCGCAAGCGGCCGCCGCCTGGCGCTGAAGCGGCGGCCGCTCGTCCAGCAAGTTTGAGCAGGTGCGCCAAAGGCCGGGAGAAACTTGGTGACAACTTCGCGGCGGCGACGTGAACTTAGCTAAAGCGCCACCGCCGCGGGGGACGGCGCGGCCGGAGGCTGCCATGGGGGACGACCCATAGACATCGCCGAGGAGCACAGGCGACGATCATCACTTGCCGTTCAAACCCGCACTCGGGCCGCCGCAGGTTCACTGGCAGCCATGTTAGCCGGAGGAACAGTTTTGTACGCGAGTGCACATGGTGCCACGGCGCGTGTAAACGCCAGCTATGTCTGCGGAACGTGGAGAAAACTTTGGTATGCGCTCCGGGAGTCAGGATGGGATGAGGGAGCGCTGGAGCCTGAACTCATTATGGTTTAATCAAGGGGAGGGCACGTTTCTATCTCCGCCCAGGAACACGCCAACTTCGTGCCCCAGTGTTGCGATGCTGCCAAATTAAAAACGGGGGGGTGGGGGAAGAAAATACCAATTAATATCAACTGTCAAATGAGCAAGTTATGTGTCCAATGAAACCGATGAAAACGCATGGCTGAATGTTGGAATGTGCGCTCGGACGTGTTGCTCACTTGCGGCTTTTCTAGATAAACTTCGTTTTAGTCTGCAGAAGAAGAGCAAGAGTGAGCTGTGACGCAGGCGTAACGTGTTGCTTGAACTCAGTCTAAAGACGCCCTTAGCAGAAATTTACCGTGGGACGACCAACACTTTAGCTGCCTTCGCAGGTAGTTTTTACTTTTGCTGAATAGTGAATGGATAAGAACATACTTTGTCTGTGTTTCGTGCCATAGCGGAAGGTAGAAAAAGTGCACTTGGGTGGGCACGGGATGCACTGTGCTACTCTTTTTGTGTGTTCAAGGGTGTCTCTTGCGCTTGAACCTGTTCACAGCAGGCCAGTGCTTTCAGAGGTGCAAACTGTGCACAGCAGAGAATCTCTGGGTTCACACAGGATCCTGAAAACCCCATGTTAAAGACTTCAGATGCACGGAAAGTAAATCCAAAGATCTTCTGCCACATCATGAACTGTTCTTCTAAATGTATCGACTGCAATGATCTGTTGTGTTAATGCCCGGACCCTCAAGTCCGCTTCTGAACTGCTCCTGCTTACTCTCTGAAGAGTTCAAGTGAAGACAGGTGTCCAGTTGTGCTACCTTGGCTTTGAGTGTGCTCCACAATTCAGTGAGAGGTTTGACCTTCTGCCTTTGTCGAATGCAAAATAGATGCACACAGCCACATGCCTAACAATGTCTAGGCCTCCAAGGGGAGTAAACGGTGTGTCACTGCAGGAAAACGACAACAGCCTTCAAGCTAGTCGCCTGAAGTCTGAAAATGGCAAGTTCTGATTTGTTTTTGTTTTTTTTAGCACTGACATAACATTGTGGAGATGGGTCTTGCTATGCAAACTTCGTCAGTTTCCCTGACTTTGTTTTGCAGCTGCTCAGAGGGATAGCTTACCCAAAAATGAGAATTCTGGCTTTTTCTATGCTGCTGGAGGGGGAGGAGTAAACGGCATTGCAACCGAATCCAATATAGGTGAAGTGGATGGCAGCCACGTCTTCTAATGTTAAAAAAACAAACAAACGAAAAAACGGATAAATATCGTAAAATGCTGTCGGTACCAGGTATTTTCCACTGCATAAAGTACCCCTCAGTGTCGCTGGTTGTCATAGCGACGCTATGTGAAGCTGCCTTGACGTCATCTTCAGCACAACTCGCAGAGGCACAACACTAGGTGTTGCTCCATTCAGCTCTTGCTGGATCTTGTCAGTGGCAAACTAACAGGAACATCTGCACCCCCCTAAATTGACAACAGTGGGGTTTTACAGGTTGCTTTTTAATGGGTTACTATAGTGAATTTCTAAAAAAAAACAAAAACTTTTATAGCTTTTCTATGTAGCACAACGTTGAAACAGTGATGTAATGATGATTATACCAGTGGGGATTCCCTCTGACCAATCAGTGGTCTTTCTTTCACGTCATGTTGTATTAATGACTCCATTTACATGGAACGTAAGCAGAGGTGATATCAAAAACGCTGCAAGGACTATCCACAAGTTTAGGTGAGAGTGAGAAGAGTTGACTCTAGCAAGTATCATGCAATGGAAAAGTGACTGTATCGATACACTTGCTGCCACATAAATGGTGCATGCTAAGGTAATATTGACTAAAGACAGATCGAGCAGCAGCCTGTGCCAAGGGAGCTGTGTGTCCTTGATGCTAGGATATCTATCATCTGTTTTCTACTGTGTGTGATTGAGACACATTGTGTTGCATTGGAAACCATGCTGAAAGTGCCTCCAGAAGCTGCTCTTTGATGATACAGGGATTGCTAGAACTGAGAGCAGTTTCTTTTCTGCCTCTCTGAAAGCGCAAGAGAGAAGAAATGCTCATTGCTATGTCAAGATAGGCTGAATATAAGATCAAATAGATTTTGCCCTTATTTTCATCACTTTTTTTATTCTGAGTCGGAGAAAACGAGGGCACGCTTATGTAAGGTTGTCGTCATGTCACCAATAAAAATTTAATACAGTCACTATACCTCTTCCATTACATATTCAGTGCAGGAGAAATTCTGCTTCATTTCTACTTATTATGCCACTATTTTACTGTCTGGCCGTATGATGGTCGCTTACAAGTACAGGCAGTCATAAAATTTGTTTTCTACTGAAGGCGAAGGACAATTTATAGGGAATTTGCATTTCACACCGTTTCTCTGTAGTACAAATTTTCATGTAAGAGCTGTCACATAATCGCCTAAATTTTGTTTAAGCAGAGCCAATACAATGCATTCATTCAGAGTATGAAAATCTCACTGTCAGCATTTCCATATGTATGATTTATATATATCTTGTTTAATTTATTAAGTGGTATATGTCAATTACCTTTCCGTTAAGGAAATAAGGTGGTGGGTACAGAATGTGCCATTAAGCAGTATATTTAATGTGTTATCTAATCTATAACCACCTAACTTAATCAAGTGATTGAATCCCTGTGATGCGGGATTCTCTGTTTAGGGTTATTTGCTAATTAATGTCTGCTACTGTAACAAAAGCAAGCAGTACCTGGGGCCTCAAACCTTTACGTTCAGAACAGCTTCATTTATTTGAATTTGTTGGATACGGGAGAGTGGTGTTTACATGTCGTTTAGCCCGAGCCTGACAAATATCAGAATTTTTGAGCCAATACCAATATTTGGGAGTAAAAATTAAAAGATTAAAAATTGTGGGGGTTTTTTTTTCTCCCATGAATCATTCTCTGTCAGGCAATAATATTGGTCAGCAGATAAAGCGGTCCGGCTCTAATTTAAGCTCAACGATCCACCTGGCAATGTTCATTCAAACCACCCAGCATTTCTGCCTACAGCCTTTACCCAACCGGTTTGCTCCTGTCTGTTCTGGTATGTTTTTGGAGAGGCTACCCTGATGGTCCAAATCAAAGCTTTCTTTCACAAAATTTACCTAGATGTTCCTTTCCATGGCCTTCAATTATAGCGCAGTCTATCTATGCTTTGCCCAATAGGAACGAATACATTGCATGTTGCACTGTGCAAGAAGACAATAATGAAGACAATGAACCATTTTTCCCCCCCAGAATCCCTTGTATTTAACAGGTTGCTTACATCCAGATAGTAATTTATCCTGTACAGTTGATGAGCTGAGTATGCTGCATAGAATTGACCAATGGCTGACTGTGGGTTAGGTACACTTTGAAGTTACCGCTCAGTTGTGTCATCACTCTCTTTTGTCTAATGTACAGCATTGTGTGTAGCACGATTTCTTTAGTCTGCACCTGCAGGAATTCTTTGTTTTGAATTTGGACAAAATCCTTAGCCCTTAATATCCAATGTTCAATATCTCCCCGCTGCTGCACTGATATGTGCTGCCCTCTTAATGCTTGAGCAAGAGGATGACTCATGATACCTGCTCTGGAAAAGATGTTCACAAAAGTTATCATTTAATATCTACCACTAAACACTAAGTCTGTGTTTTTGTTTATTTTACAGCCCTAGCTGAACCCATACATCTTGTCACAAGGTTTGCAGTGTCAATCATTAAATTCCAGTTGTGGATCAATGCATAATAGTAATTATTTGCATTCCCAAATTAATAATATTATAACTGGTTCAGCTGTCACCCCAATCTGGGAGAAATAAATAAGATAATTGAAAGACAGTTAATCAAAGATCTGTACCTAATTACTCTTAAAGGGTGGAGAAATCTACTGCAGCAGGAATTTTTGAGGACATGGTCTTTTTAGAGGGAGATTGGACAGAGATGGAGCTGTTTCTGGCAAAATAACAATAGAATACTTGGAGTCAGTTGCCAAGCAGCGCAGCAGGTTTTGATTTATGATGATGTCCTCCCGCTGGCAGTTTGTAGCAATTAGTAATCTGGTACAGGGCTTTGGCAGTCTAGCAGTGTTATATTTTCATTTATAAAATTCTAATGTAATTCATCTGTTTTTTGTTTGCTGGAATCCTGATGATGCGTCTCCTCTTGACTGAGTTTAACATGCGACTTTGCTCTCGCCTTTTCCACACTCTCAGCCTGCCTTTTCTCCTAGTGATGATGTCATCTTCGTGTTAGCATATCCCATCCACTCTATTTCTCTGTCAGTCTCAGTATCTGCTCTCCTCATATCCATTTGACTTTCCCCGACACGATGTAGAATTTTCCGCTTTTTTAGACGTGCCACATTTCTGTCAAGTGCAGGTGGCTAATTATATGTAGACAAAGGACACACAGGCAGTCTACTTTTTAACTTCTGGATTCAGTTAAGGCAGGGGGAAAGCTATAGAGGTAAAAACAAATTAATCAACTGAACGCTCAGTCCCACAGTCAGCTGTGTATTATTTGTTGAAATGGCTGACGCCTGCTGCGATGGTATCAAGCTTTGATTCCAGTCTGATCCCCACAGATGCCAAACCGTACAGATATCAATTTTTTTGAACAGTCTACATCAGAGGAAGCAGCAGAAATACTCCGCTCTGAAATTTGAGAAAATTCTTTAAAATTCTCATGTTAGAATTATTGTGATATATGTTGATTTGTTATTGTTTTAGATTGATCGTTTACTCTGATAATCCCATTTGTATTTTAATTTTGAGTGTCTGACATTGAAATAGAATAAAACAATATGCTTTGTGCATTCCCATACACCAAAAAATGCCATATCATTCGGGTGAAAACTAATAATGTTATTATCAGATTGGATCCTTCAGCCCCCTCCGAGCTGTGTTGTCGGGGGCAGCAGCCCCTGGTAGGGTCTCCCATGGCAAATTGGTCTTGGGTGAAGTGTCAGACAAATAATGGTTCTAAAGATGCTTATGGGAAGAAAAACATCAAAGGACCAGTGTGCCTTGCCCAAAGGGTTATTGGGGCCCCACCCTTTCCCTGGGCCTGGGGAAGGGGCCTGTCAGCGGGCGCCTGGTGGCCGGGCCTTTGCCCATGGGGTTCGGTCAGGTCCAGCCCGAGACAGAGACATTGGTCCATCCTCCAGTAGGCCCACCACCTGCAGGAGGAATCATATGGGTCTGGTGCATTGAGGATTGGATGGCAGGCCACTGCTGCCGCTGCAACCAAGACCCAGATAAGCAGAAGGAGACGAGACATCCTCAAGCAGTCAACCTTTTCCCCCAAAAAAGCAAAGGAAAAGAGGCATGGCAGACTGCCCCTTTACTGCACAGCAGAGGACAGGAGGATTGTTGCTCACACCTGTTGAGGGTGTGTGGGTGGGGCACAGTAGAGGGTACATCCTCTTGCTCAATGTCTGGTTCTGACCTTACGGAATCTCCCGGGAAAGTGGGTGCTCAATTTAGAGAACAAAAGAGGTGCATTTGACATTGCTCAACCAAAGCACTACATATAAGTGCATGTGCTGTGTTTCTGTCATAAAACTTCTTTTGATTTATAGAGGCCCTTCTTCGTGTTAGCTGCCAGCCGTACAGTCCTAGAATTACATCAGTTTGGCACAGGAGTTGGCGGCATTCTGTTTGTTGATTTTCATCCCAACAAGCACTATCTCATCACTATCTCATTACAGTTTTTTGATCATTTGCTGTCCTGTAGTGTTGTCAGGTTTCAGGTTCTGAGCGAGATGGATGATGATAATAGAGATGGAGATGGATAATGGCTATTGCCATTTTGAGATTGTAAAATAAAAGTGTTAATTTGCAAGTGCGTTTTTTGCTTGATTAAACTACAACAATTAATCTGTTTTCTTTTCTGTTTTTGAAAATTGACAAATTTCATGTTTCTTTAACTGTTATAACCATAGTTGATTGATCATTAATTCCAAGAAAAGATTTTTCTGTTTAGTTTTTATTCAGTTATTGTGGTACATTTATGATAATGAAGCACAGTGTA
>CAAKHG010026461.1:18872-57447 GCA_901007715.1 Dactylopterus volitans | reverse complement strand
ACAACTACATCAACTCGCCGCGATTTTGAATTCTGGGCTGATTGCATGCCTGTAGCCATGTGCTCTCTCCCTGCTAATAGCTTCCTTTTTCTGGTGCACAGACATGCAGAACACTTTAAATGCAGTTATGCTGAATAGGTGCTGATGCTTGGTAAAATCAGTTTTTCAGGTGCCTTGTCAGGAGCACAGTTCAGTTTAATACGCTATCATTCAGCCACTGGATTCCCGCTTGTTCACGCACTATTATGAGCTCTGTGTTCCCCTGACTATCATACCACTGCTGCTGCTCATCTACTCTCATGTCCTCCTACAGTGGGTCCCTGTTGTCTGTTTGTCTGTTTAATATGCGAAGGCGCTCATTCAGGGACTCATTCTGGACCAGTGTAAACTGATCGGCTACAATGATTAGCTGGCGCTGCAGAGGAAGTGTCCATCATTGTGTTAGTGCACTCGGAGCGCCTCCCTCCTCCCTCAGGTCATCTCGCTGCTCTCACAGCCTCACTGAAGATGCACTCTGAAAACACCAAACAGCAACCAAAGTAAATACACTGTAAGTGGACTTACTTAATGGGAGATTTTGCATGCTTAATTGCCAGTATGGATTGTAGGTCCATTAAAAGACATCAGTGTCTCGGAGTCCAGCATACAGTTTGAATATACTGGAGATGGATTGATCCATTGACTTCCTGGCTCCTATTTGAAAGAAGTAATTAGAAACAAAGAGTGTAGGAGCACTTTGAAGATGATTTGAAAAACAAGAAATAAAACCTAGTTAGCATCCAGACAGCCTTCCCCGGACTCTGGACGCTTCTGTTCGTTCACTGTATGCTACAAGGTGGCACCCTCCACGTCCTGAGGGAAATATCAGCCTTATTTATTGGAGCCTTTTTAGCTCCAGCTCAATAGCGGCAGTCTGATGTCCGGCTACAGAGTAGGAGGAGGGGGAGAAGGTGGAGGAGGAGCTATACCTGGCGTCAGCCCCACTGACAAGCTCTTATTTACCGTCCAGATCTATGACTCATTTTATGTACCTAATCGTAAAACACTGAGATTTATCGGAGGTAACGGGCCGGTGGGGAATACCCCAGCAGACTGGCAGATTTAGCCCCTCCCTAGCTGGTCGAGCCTCAGGTTCCCTCTACCTGGCCCTTGAAACCAAACACCTTCTGGGAAGTGCTCAGATGAAGAAGTCCATATTTCTGCCAGATCCAGATAGGGGATAGCTCATCTAATAAAGCGAAGGCTCATAAAAATTGGATGGGCTAATGGATGACTAAGGATTAATAAGAGCTTATTGGTCAGGTGCAGTGACCTCTTGCAGAGCTAACAATGCAGCAAAATAGATGACCAATAAGCAGCAGGGAAAGTAAAACCCTTCTCATAATGTTCAGACCTGCAAGATCTTTTGCAATTCTGGTTTGTAAAGTGTTGCTGAATGTGCTCTCTAAAAAAATAAATTAACTTCAGGCAGGAAAACCCTCACCGCTGAACATCTGTGTGCTCATGCGTGGCGCTCCAGTAACGGCAAAAACAAGAAGGCCTTTGTTCTGGCTGTCTGATATTCCTGCCCAAAATTAAAATTAAACTTTCATTGTTGTGCATGCTGTTTAATCCAATAACCATCTGATGTAACAAACTGCCGTAATATCTCTCTGCATACTTAATGGGAGCGGACTTAGCGCTGTCACTTTAAATTAACCTCTGCTACAACAGGAGAAGGGCCTCACTAATCTGCCATTGTTGCTGGAGCAGATTTGGCAGTCAGTGCCAAAGTAAAGGCTTTATAATGACAGCAGGGCCTCGCTGCTGTTTGAGCTAATAATGTCAAAATCTAATAATGCTGTGGTCCTCTGAATTACAGGGGAGGTGAATGGGTGGGAATGGTATGGATGCACGCGGGGGAGGCGGGGCGCTCCCCCACTCCTCATTATGTCACTCACTTTTTAGACCGCAAACAATTTAATCCCTAATGACCTTTAAATTTTCTGCATATGTGTGTACATGTGTGTTTGTGTATGTACATGTGTGTGTGTGTGTGTGTGTGTGTACTAGCGATGGGAATCTCAAGGCTCCACACAATTCAATTCTGATTCAGAGTGCTATGAGGTGACTACAGAATGATTCACAATTTTGATTTGTATACCTGAATATTTGCTACATTTAAAACATAACTTGTTTGTAATGATCCATAATGGAAATAAACAGATGAATTTTCTTCTTTTATCCTGTTATGGTAGTAACAAATAAAGGGCGATAAGTCTGGTGGACAGTTACACTTAAGTGTAACCTTCCATATATTTATTTAACTAAATATAAATGTCATACAGCAGTTTCACGTGAACTCTTTATATTAAAATGTATTCATATTATCACAAGGAAAAAGCTTTCAGTGAAGCCTGGAGGTTCACAAGGATGTACTGCCATGTTTGGTCACTGGCACTGAAACCACGTATCGATGCTGGCTAGCTACGTTAGCGTCCCGTTCGGACCACATTAGCTCTGCTGTTTAGCTTCTACAGCCTCACAAACAGACAAAGCTGTTCCCCAAAATATCAAATTTTTGTTCCACGAACCCTCGCACAGTGTGGCTTGTGTCCATCTCCTTTTTCCCTTCAACGCCATAAAAGAGGAAACACTACCACATGCAAGCTTTTAATCGTCGCATTATGACAGCCACTCACATGCTTAGTTGGTTCAGCAGTTAAGAACATACGCAGAGGTATGCATGTTACATGGGGTGGGATTACCTGTGAGAGTCTTCTATTGTGTTGTATTAGTAGATTGTGTTTTCTGTTGTGCTCTATAAGAGGAGTTTGGTCTATCAGTGTGACATGTGGTCAGGTGTCTGTGTTTTGTGTAGCTGCTTTGTCAGGAAGCGGCTTGGTGAGTGACCTCACTCCATTCAGTAGCATCTGCAGCGTCATCTAAGCTCTTGACTCCCGTGTCCCCCTGAACGCAGCTGTACAAATTTAAACAAGAAGCTGATTGGCTGCTCGCTCCCCCTCCCCTTGTCGCCTCCATGTGGATGAGGTCTCAGCCCGGCTGATAAAATAGCAGTTATTTCTCATGTGCTATGCCGTTTTGTCAGTTTGACTGTTCCACTTATTCAGTGTTTTTTGACTTGCTGAGCTTGAGGGGATGTGAGTGCCATTTCGCAGCCGGATCTGAGTTGTGTTGATTGAATTAGACAAAGTCGGAAGATAATTAAGAACCGCAAGGCGCTGCAAAACTGTCTGCTTCCAAACTGGTGAAAATGAGACAGTGCCACATCAATGAGCTAGCTGGCTCTGCTTGATGTCAGCACTGGGTTATATCAGTTGACACCCTTACCGCCTAGTGCTGGAGCAGTTTCCTCCCTTCCCTTTAATGTTTCTCCAAATGTGATTAATCACAAGCTGTAAAACCGTTGCTTCTGACAGTACTTCACGTTTGCACAGCTTTGTTTGTTTCCTTCACGGCACTAACTTGATCCTCAGCTGCCAAGTGTAGTTTAAGGCATAAACAGCAGCCCACAGAGGTGTGTCAGGAAGTCCAATGCAATACAAGATCAGACATCCAAAGTGATTCAGTCACGCCTGCCAGCATCTTTGCTCATATTTCGTTTTTTTAAGCTGAGATCCTTGAATGTATTACAATAATTAGAAACTGCAGCCTTAATCACATCACAGGTAAAACCTAATTTCTTTGACGTCACCCTTTTGTCTAAATTACAGTCTGGACCCTTTCGTTCCTGTGGAGGCATGATGAACTGCTGCTGCACCTGAAATCAAATACTTTCAAGCCTTATAATAATAGTATTAACGATCATTATTATTGTTAAATTAGCAGCTCATGTGCTTCTCTTCAACCTTCCTCTGTGACACTTGTTTTTTTTTCCCACCCTTTTTCCTGGATGCCGGCCATGCTGCGGCGTCCCTCTCGTCCCGCCTCCGTGTAGGTAATGTAGCTGTGAGCTTAATGGCGAGGATTGTGTGGCTCAGGCGTAGTCAAGTTGATACAGTGAGACCTGGAGAACTTTGTTTATGGTGGCGTCTAGCTGTGTCTGCCCTTGTGTTTGTAGGCCAGAATGTGAAGCAGTGCTTGGCTTCTCTGGGGGCCCCCCAAAGGGGCTGGACTGTGAGCGGAACATGGGTGTCAAAGGCTAATTTTAAAAGCCACTCACGGGCGCTCATCTCTCACTGTGAAGTGGCAAGCGTGGCAAGTGGCTTGCACGTTGTCATGGATACTAAAGCGTGGGACCCCAGAGACGGGGAGCGGGGGACGAATGGCTGCCCTGTCTATAGGATTCCTGTCAGCTGTGGCCTGATAGATGGCATTGACGGACCATTTGTCATACTGTAATTGTTCTCGGCAAACATAGAATACCCACCAGTATAAACAGTAGTGAGCTGCCGGGCTAATAAAGCGGGAGAATGGAAAGGGATTCACTGATCCTCTGCCTCTGTCACTTAAAGAGACAATGGCTCTGTTGTCCAGGCGAGGCACTCTGATTAGAGCGGCGCGGGTTGAGGAAAAGCCTGGCCGAGAGAATAAAGCAAAGCAATCATAAAGCAAACGGCGGTCACTTCTTGGTATCGATGTGGCAAGGTGGGGGTGAAGTCTGAGAGAAGTGTTGACAGGCGAGGGAACAACAGGAGTGATTCGTTTTCTCCCCCCCCCTCTCTCTATTTGGCCAGAGAAATGGTGAAAGCTTGTCCAAGATGACAAACACAGCCCAAGTGCAGATGCATGGCGGCAACGAGGACTTCTATCTGCCAGATAGCCGAGTGCCAGAGCTGAGCACAGGTGACACTGGGTACAAAGGTACTATTTGTTCAGCCTTGATTTGGTGTGGGCCTGAATCGGTGCTGTTACTGCTGGCATTGACCTGGCGCCATCTCTGTTTTTGTGCGTCTGTGTGTGTCTGTGTGCGCGCGTGTGTGCGCGCGTGACGTGTGCGGAGACGAGTGTCCTCACCGAGCTCTTCACCTCTGCAACTGCACTGTGACACAATGTGATGCCTGGAGCACTTAAGTCTGACCCGGCAGCGCACCTCCTGCCTGATGGACAGATTAAAGGGCCATTAAGCATAATTAGTGTTTAAGTTGGGGAGGCCGACTCTTCCTGTCAGAAACGGCTGCAAATTGCTGCACGTCTGCCCCTCGTTTAACTCTCAACTCTGAATTCCTCCAGTTCACCCTCAAGTTTGTGCCGCAAAGGTGAGCAGGACCATAATAGCAAACAGATACACATTGAAACTATAGCTTGCATTTTGTGTTTGGTGGTTTTTGTTTTTTTCTGATCATATCACTGTTACAGATCGTTGATGCGATGCCGGCAAGTGTGTGGTCTGCTGTGCTGTCGTTTTGATTATGTAAAACATGGTGAGCTGGTATAACATAGGCTGGCTGTTGCGGCGGTATCCAGCTCCAGAGGGCCGCTCGCGAGTTTAACATGACAAAGCGCAGCAAGGCAACGCGGGGCTCTCCTCTCTGTGTCCATAAGAAAACCCACACAGCGGCCCAGGGGAAAATGGCTGATACCATCAACCCAGCTGGAGGCCCCGGCAGCAGACAGACTTTCCCATTTTTATATTAACGCTGAGCTTTATTATGAGATCTCCCTTTACTGTAAGCTGCCGCTCTGCACCCTTCTCCTCTTCATTCTGCCAATTATTACACTCACGGTGAGAACAAACAGTTTCCCTACTTAATAATTCACATCACCTTCATCTGATACTCAGTTACCATGGGCAATTTAGTAGTTGAATAATTTTGTGAAAAATTCATTTATTATCGTTGTGCGTTATGAGTCTGGAGAGACGGCAAGTGGAGTGGTGGAGGATTTTAAATTGCGTCTGTGGAGCGAGGGATCCGAGGGAAGGTAATGTGTTCTAATGTTCTCAGCCATATGCATTGTTTTCAGGGCTCATCGCTTTTACATCGATTCCCACTCAAGTGTTTAATTGCATCATGAATATGATCTAATTCTGTCCTTTTCACTGAAACTGGAGCACTCTCTGCAAATGATGTACAGCCTTGACAGCAGCACATCAGGATGTATTTTATATGGAATGTAAATTATAGTGTTAAATTAGCCTGGAAAGATAACTAGCTGGCACAGGGGAATGGACTCAACAGTTTAATTTAGTGTCAAAAGGCCGTGAAGGGATAAATCACCTCTCTCTCCCCTTGCTACTGTGCCATATTAAGCTTAAATCATGTATTATCACTTGTTTTCCGCCGCTGCCTGAAGAGTTCTTGAAATACTGAACAGTTCTTGTAGCAATACTGGACTTTTGCTTCCATTTAAGTGTGTTTGCCACTACTTTAAAAAAATTACTCTGCAAACACTGGCCATAGGCATCATGTTTTCAGGATGTCTGTCTGTCTGTCTGTCTATTCTATTCTTGTGAGCATAATATCTCTGAAATGTCTGCAGGGAAAGTCTTCAAATTTTGCACAAAGGTCAGTTGAGCAGTAGGGTGACCTGATTAGATTTTGGTGGCCAAAAGGTCAAAGGACTTCACAAAAAACACATTTCTGGCCGTAACTCTCCATGTTACATGCTGATTATGACAAACTCCAATGTCTAAAAGGATAAAATGATATGACATGACAAAATGATTTTGTATGTAAAAGATCAGAGGTGAACTTTTCTGAGATTCATCTGTTTCTCATCAATTTTATGGAGATCCTCGAGGGTATTTCTTTCAATTCAAAAACACAAATGTCAATTCAGACTCATTGGATGAGCTGATTAGATTTTGGCGGTCAAAGGTTATTTTTCTCCTCATGATACATTTAACACAGTTCACTTAAAGTTGTTGATACATATTTTATGGCCAGGCACTGGTGTTAAGTGCATTTTGACTGTTTTGCAGGGTGGCAATTCCAGTTTTCTTACCAGCTGCAGGATCTTTTTTCTAGAGATTTTGCGATGCTGATGCCATAATCTGAGACGCATCAGGCATTTGCTAGTGCGTGAATCTATGCACCAATATGACACCATTAAAGTATATTAGTTTGACCCCTATAAAACTGCAGACTTTCCCAGAAATCATTTCTTCTTTGCTACTCCAAAACAGCAGTTGTGTTGTGCTGCCACTGGGGATTTTTTTTTTTTTTTTTTAAAAGGAATAGTTTAATCCCAGATTTATTTATTTTTGTGCTTTTTCAGTTGAGGCTATCCAACTAAGACAAAGAAGTTCCATTGCATTGCATCAAAGGGTTTAACAAGAGTCAGGTCATACAACAATGATAACAACCAGCACATCTAAACAGGGTTACCGTCCAGCTGTTAAAATGGATTATAAGAATGTTTGAGAAGAAGGCGTGAAAGGCTTTATGGGTATTCTTTAAAATGAATATTGGACAAGCTTGGGTTTAGAAAAGGGAATTTCTCTTTCTTACTGTCCTCCAAGACTGGACTGTGTTATCCACAGGACTTCATGAGGACCCTCTTGAAGACTTTATGAGCTCTTTATGCACTCTTTCCATGACTCTATACTTCTGCAGTGTCAACCTGACGGAATTACCCATAGTTCATAGTGCTGTGATGTTAGATATGAGGGTTTGAGGGGAAGCCTAAAAAAACAAAGACATGTAGGAGGATAAATTGAAATAGGAATTTTCATGTACTTTTTAACACATTGTCGTTTCCTATGATGTTATGATGATTTTTCAAATATGATTTCACATCCAACATTACATTAATTTTGTTTACAAAGTTCATGAAACTTCAGCTCAACGTCAAACGTCGCAAATTAACAATTGCACTTAGTCATCGTCAAGGCAAAGTGTCACTTCATTTGCATTTATGCATCTTCTCCCAGTCACGCACTCACCAGGTGTCATTAGGAGGGTTCCGGGTTTAGGTTCCCTCAGAGCGGCGCTGGGATTGGGTCTTGGCTTGTTCCCACAGACCTGACATTCATTCACTGTAATTGGCCTCTTATGCACTGGAAGGAAGAAGGTTGTGGGGGCTGAGATCACCCTCAGGTGACCGAAATACCTGTGCAGCTTCATGCATGTCATACCTCAGAATGATGGCTGGACACACATGGATGTCTGAGAGCAGCCGCGCTAACTCCTCGCTGTTGGACTTCCTCCTGATTTGACAGCTCTCTGGAGAAAAGGGCCCTTAAATTATCGAGTGGGCCTGCAGTTGTTTTCCTGCTTGTTTGGGTCTCCTGGGAGGGGGAGTGGGGGCTTCAGGGAGGAATTGGTATGTTAAATGAGCTATGGGAGGTCTGCTGAGGCTTTTTTTCGGGGGGAGTTCAGTCAGATGAGAATTGCTGTGTTGGGCGTTTGAGGCAGCTGTGTGAAGTCATTTTCCGGGAGCGCAAGCGGGAGAGAGGTGCGGATTAGGCAGCGCCTCTGAGCCGGAACAAGTCTGTCTGGGAAGGGATGAAGGCTGCAAAGCATAGATCTAATTCCAGCTCATGCTGCTCGACAGCACAGACGCTCACACACCGCCGGTGTGAATTAGGCCCATTTGCTCCTCTCAGTCTGAAGCAAGCTAACGCCGAAGCAGACGGGGAGATGTTGACAGACTCCTCGCATGTCTCCTGACTCCCCTCGCTGTTTTCAGCACTTCCAGAAGCTGTCTCCAGCGCACACTCGTTTTTCATTGTTTCTGTGCTGCAGGTCTTTATTATTGCTGACATTAACATGAATACAGTGTAAAAACAGGTTCTGGTGTAATCCTGGGAGAGTAAAAAAGGCATTCCACTGGCTGTGCAAAAAACGTCTGCACCTGTGGCCCCATTGATTGCATGCTCGAAAGTCCAGTCCTCTGGAGTTCAAGTCTGTTTAATGTGTGTGATGCTTCGCCACCGGTCATGCTATGGCCCCAAGGTGAAGGGAGGTTCATGAGGCGGCATGCAGCAGCGCATTACCTCATCTGGCTCCCCTGTCCATGCCATGCACCAAAGCACACCCAGTGTTGCTGTGCTGGTGACCCCACAGCCATGCTGGCCAGGACTGAGATCAATGTGCTGACCCAGATACATCCACCACAGCCTGCTTGTGGGTCAACCACAGTTTTGGAGAGCCAGGACAGGACGTGTCCCTCCAGACCTGAGTTAACCTCTGAGTACTGTTCGTTATGTAGTTTCTGACATGGAGCCACTTGTGTCTGGTCAGTTCCAAGACTGTTGTAACACATCAGGAGCCTCCAAAGATCAATCGGACTGCTTTTGTTATTCAGGCTGTTTTTTGAGTCGGAAAGGAAGGGAAGATGGAGATGTTGGTGTTGGAGGCTCCCGCTCGCTGCACCATCCATGCCCAGTAATGAGGTGTATTACATGCTCTGTGGTGGGCATGCTGTGATTGGAGGGAAGGCTCTTTGTGTGTCTTTGAGAAGCACTGAATTGAATCGGTGTTCACCGAGTGAAGCTGATGAGGACGGCGAGTCCTGGGAGGACCACTGCTGTATGTTTGTGTGCTCAGACATGTATCTGACAGTATGTTGGCGTGTTTGCGGCAGACGGCTGGTTTCAGAGAAAACGCTGCTGAGGTGATGTAAGTTGAACAAGTCTCAGTTATTCATTTTACTTAAACCACATTCTCAAGTGAATGACAATTGACTCCAGTCGACTCATTCATCACTTGAGTCTCATCGTGACCCTTTAGGGCGACCAGCGAGTGGCACTGCTATGGGCTAAGTGATTTTATGAGCTCAGGTCTTATTTCTGTTAGTAGGAATGTATTTTCTACTTAGATGGCAACAAACTGCATTTGCACTTAAAACATTCTGTAATCTTCTGTTATTTTACATACAAATTGCATCCTGGGCGACGCATTTATCATTGCTTATACCCAGCCCACTCTTAAATGAAAAATGTATCTGAGATGAAAAATGGATCCTTCTGTAGTATAATTTTGTGTTTCTTGAATATAGTTGAGTCCTTCCTCCACATTTCCCTCCTGCTTGTATGAAGTTTTAGAGAGATATGAAGAAAAATTGCTTATTACTATGCTTATTGTTTACCTGAGAGGGTTTTTTTTATTTATTTATTTATTTTTAACAACATGTAATATATGTAAAATGGCGTCCGTGGGGAATGGTGGTTTAGCAACCCTCCATGTTTGAACACTGGTAGTATCTCATAAGCATTGTTGAGGAGACGATGGTGTTTGCAGCGACTGTTGTGGCATCCTTCTGGGGACGACGGGCAGTGAGCCTTGCATGGCGCCGGGAGGTTTGAGGTTGAGTTGCTGAGCCTTCCGTCTTCCTTTCTAATTACACGCTGATGCCCGTCGGCCGCCCCCTGGCTGTAACAGCACCGGGCCTGAAAAGCAGAACCGGGTCTGGTGGAGCTCTAATCCCACTGCAGACGTTCTCCCTGGGGAGCCGTGGTGTTCTTTCCTCTGCATGCCAACGCTGCAGTCAGCCGCATTCCAAGCCGCCGCTGTGGGAGAAGCACGCTGAGGCGCTGGCAGCCCACTCTGATGTGCTCTACTTGCTCCTGTCGGTTTTTGTTGTCCCCGAAGTTTCCCAGCCGATCCTGGGAGACACCCTGACACCAAGTTACAGATGGGAGGCACTGGACCGAGGCAGCTGGTGTCACAACGTGGATTGGAATTCACAGTTGGGATAGAATATGAAACAAATATGTCATTATACATATGTTTTCTGCAGTTTGTTCATCCAGCTGTTTCCTCGTTCCCTCCCTCTTGCCTCAGCACATAAAGCTTGCAGGGCCGGTTGATGATCATCTATGATTTGTCTTTTGGGCTTTGTCGTCATAGCTGTGGTTTGATTCGTCAGTCGTATCCCGGTATTTGTTTTGATGATATTATCGAACGCTATCAAAGATGCCATAACACGAACGTGCCATAATTATTCTCTTTGCAAGTTAAATCTCCGGTAATCAATAAAAGGATACGTGTTGGAATCACCAGCAGTAGCAGCAGGGTTTGATGGGTAAACTGACCTACAAATGGATGATGTGGGGTGTACATCTATCTTCATGCAAATTGGGCTGCGTGGTCCAGTGAATTGATTAATGACAATGACTTGCTGATACGATCAAAGCCCGGTCTGATTTTATGGCGATAAATCGATTGATTGATATGACTTTCTGCGACGGGGTTGGTCAGTCACGGCGGTGAGATGTCTCACATCCGTCTTGGTGCCGACAGCCGTGTTGGTTTAGTTTAGTAATAAGCGAGGCCTGGATCTCTCCACTGGCATTTGCTGAGCGCCGGCTGGCTGTGACCCGCTCCCTAGATTAACCTCCACTTGTTCTCATAAGCACTGCTGATATTAAAAGATGGCAGCGGCAGCGACAGCCGGGAAAAATGAAGTGTGACTTTTTGGGTTCACCGTTTGCATACATCATTAGAGGGAACAACAAAAATCAATTGCACATTCCAGAGTAAATAAAAACAAATATCTTGAGCGGTGTAATGCGAGGGCCTCTTGTTGACTCTTTGCAGATTACATTCAGCCGGCTGTTTAAATGCTGATTTACAACAAGATGGAGTCCATTCTCTCCACTCGCCTGCCTGTCTGCCTGCTCAGAATAAGAAATGGAAGTTAAACACTGAATCTCCAGCATGGCGAGGAGGCTCGTGGACGCGTGGGCAGTGTAGCATCAAATAGATTGTGTTTCCTCCCGTGTAAACGCCTAATGTGCGCCGAGCACTCTGACACAGATGAATGTAAGGAATTTGCTGTAAAGACTTAACGGCCCTTTTGAGAGACAAGCCTCGGAGCCGGTAGCGTGGAACGAGCTCCATGCCCCCTGAACACATGCACACGTGCACATACACGCACGCACAACTGCTTACACATGCACACATGTCAAAGCCCTCCAAGGAGAGCAGCTACATCAGGTTGCTGCCGCCATCAGGGATGCTTTTTATTTGCTCTGGGTCAGCCATGGCGGCACCGATGATGTGATGAGCATCATCTCACAAACCTTCCTCACTGTGTGGACTGATCTGACAGAAAGTAATCCTGGAGATTCTCTTGACCAAGCTCATCATTTAGATCACGAGCGTTACCTTATGCCGCAGGAATGATTCATGTCTAAACTGCCCTTTCAAGTCGCAGCATCAGAACTCGTCTGACGGATCTCGGAGCCTTTGTGACGGCTCTCAAAGCTCTAAGCTGCTTGTTGTCAGCCCCGGTTTTATTCCCACTCTCACCGCTCTATTTAGATTCATTTATTTTTGGTTCAAATGCTGTAAAGTGAGAGTGCATTAGAGAGGAGGTTGGTAAAGAAGTGCTTCCTCTCTCTGTGACAGGTGGCCCCAGTTTATGTCGCCGGGCCCCAGGGGCCCTGCTAACCGAGTCTGAGCGGGAGGAGGGACCTTCTCTTGGTGCTACACAGGTGGTGTGAAACGCAGCTCTCTCTCCACACCTGAAATATTCAGATTCTTCCAGCGGCAGCGCTTTGATCTCGCTGCAATCGACAAGGGAAAAGCGAGAAAGAAAACAACAAAAACAAGAGGAAGAGCAGCTCACCTGGGAGAATAAACAATGGCAGGTTAGCTCATCGTTTCAGGTGAAAGTGGGCCATCGCAGCGACTGCTGCTTCTATGCAGCCTTCCTCCTCCTCACTGACCTCGATGGTGGAGCTTCAGAGACGAGTCCCTCTTTTCCCTCTTTGAGAGAAAAGAGGAAAACAAACTCAAGTTCAGCGGTGTCTTTTCATGCGTCAGTGTGTCGATCTTGCTCATCTCTGATCATTTGTCCGATTGAGGTTATCATGCTTTCCCTTGTTTCAACCCACAAGTCTGCTAATGAATCATAGGACTGTGTAATTAGTCACCCTGCATGTAGCACACAGTGACAATAGACACCCTGATTGTACGCAGAGTTTGAAAGGAGCAGAACAATGGTCGACCTTAATGATGATAAATAAGGTGTTGTAATTGGCCTACGCTTGAAGCGTTCAGTCATGGACGCAATCTGAAGTTTCTAATTGGAGGACGTTTAAAGATATTCAGAAAGGAGAAGAGATGCGTAAAAGCACTGTGATAAGATGTTTTCAAAATAGTATTTTAAATACGACTTGACAGTAAATGAGGCTCGGCAATGATCCTGCAATGTGTTAGCAGGATGTTAGCAAGCAGCGAGAAACCAGTGTGTCCAAGTGAACATGCTGGAATTAAAGAGAGAGAAGTGTTGACAAGTAGGACGAGCTCTGCTGCATCAGGCGCCAGAAACTCTCTAAATGAAGCAGAGGATGACGAATAATGGCTGACAACACCAGTCACACCTTTTGCTGATGGTTGTAACGCTCACACGCTTCTCCTTCCTTTTGTGAGATTTAGCATGCTGTTTGAAGACAGCCTGACTGACTGGGGATTAATTATTCCGGGTGATTTATCAGACTTACCAGTCCAGAGTTTAGAGAGGTGCCAACGTGAAACGTGATTTACCTGGTTGGTAAGTAAATCTACACGCTACCTGCAAAATACAGGACGTCAGAATGTGTAAGCTAATGCACTGGAATGTGGTTTCTGATCATAGAGTTGAGGACACCTAGTTGAGGACTCTGAGACAGTGTCTTTGATTTTTTTTAAACATTCCTTTCTCTAGTTATTTTAACTCTGAAGATAAGACAAGATAAGACAAGATAAGATATTTCATTGTCATTGTAAATATCGCAGCCAACAGCACGACAGATGATAGCTAAAAACATAAGACAAAATATAAAAATATGACAATGTTCAAAGTGGTCATGACAAGATAAAAACAATAACCAACTGCACTAGAATAAATAGATGAAATGATATACATATAAACGTATAAATAGCAAATGGCAGCAGCAGGTTGACGTACAAAATAGAGGCTCATAAACTGTTTTTTTCCTGCTGTGTAAATGCCTTTCAAATATTTTGTTATAATAATCATGAGGAATTCAAACTGGATGAAAAGATAGAAAGCTGTGAAGCTACAGCCAAGAAATGTTAAGTATAGCTTAGCATAAAGGCTATAAACAGCTAGCTAGGGTCACCTACCCTCACCTCTAAAACCTAAAGCATCACCTAAGCAACCATTCCGGTTGCCTGGCAACCTCCTGTACTTCCCTGATGCTCCATGGAGTGTTTTCACCTACCAACCACAAGGCTCGATGTCGTGGGAAGAACTAATTAGCTAAAAACTGCATTTTTATTTTATCATATGTACAAAAACATATGCTAGTTCCATGATGATCTAATTCTGGGCATGGGCTGTATATAATCACAGTCTGTATTTAACCACAGACAGTGTGTAATCAGAGACTGTATATAATCATGTTCTTTAAATAACCATAGACTGTATGTAATCACAGTCTATATGAAGTCATAGACTGCATTTAACCATAGACTGCATGCAGCCAGAGGCTGTGTATAATAATAGCCTGTAGATAACAATGGACTGTATGTAATGATAGGCTGTATACAACCAGAGATTATATATGGTCATGGACTATATATAATCTAGACAGTGCAACTCCACTTCATCTTGTTTTATGAAAATGAAGCCAACATATCCCTGCTACAGACCGCCAGAGTCAGAGTACGCACAACTGGGATCAAGAAATTAAGCCGAGGTATCGAAGTTCAGCTCAGCTCAATCACAAGTGATCAGTTTACCATTAAAAACACTTTTTTACTGTTTGAAAGAGACAATAATTGTTATGGAAAATTGGTGCTACATGTTCTTTCAACGTTCATGTTTATATTTCTTTTGTAAAAGTCTATATATGCCTCAGCGACTCGGTGCTCAACCATGAAACCAGACCCCCTTTTTATAACCTCAACTAACTAATCAAAATAAACTAATCAGAAACACTTGAACAAACATCTGAAATGACAAAAAAACATCTTTGAGATAAAATTACATGTGGATATACTGATATATTTTAATTTGTCCCAAGACCCATTCGCTAAAATTGTGGAGGCGGGGTTTATCACTTGTACCGCAGCCAGCCACAAGGGGGCAATGTAGAGCTTTTGGCTTCAACTTTGGAAGATGTCATGATTTCCGGTCTTGTTATATATCCAGAAATGTTGAACTTCATTCCTCAATAACACGAAGGTGAAGGTCACACGAGGAGCAGGACAGTAGTCATTTTTGGGATGGAGCACTGATGAGAGACTGAGGCTCTGATGCCGGTCTGGAATTGTAACAGCAGCCAAGCTTATAGAGTGAAAGTGAAGGAACAGCAGTCGGCGGTAAACAGATGGAGGGAGATGCCAGGTGATCGCAGCCCCCCAGTGTTTTGCTGTCAGAGGTGGTGTGCTCGGCTCACATCTCCTAGTGCCAGGTCATGGAGGTCAGAGTCTCCACCTACGTGCCTCCCTCTGTCTGGATGGCCCAACACACACAGACACACACTGATGTTCAGTCCAAGGAGGCCAGATAAGAGTTCATTTTGGATCTTTCACATGGATGGCCGCCAATGCTCCACCCCCCACCAGACTGCTCCCTCCTCCCTCAGTGGCTGGCTTGAGGAGCGGGGGTGGGGCGGTAGCCTGTAATAATGTTGGGGACAGACTAGACTGCAGTGATTGGGGCCATTGATTGTGGCGATTTGATTTATTGATCAGTCCCCCTTCTCAAATGTGGCGTCTGAGATGCGGCGCTAATCTGAGGCAGCTATGGACAATCTGGCGGCTCAGAGAACGAACTGCGATAAGAATGTATGAAAGGAAACTACACTTATCTTAATCACACATGGGTCTCTGCGCCGCTACGCTGTAGCCTGTATATGCGGATGTCAGCGCACGTGTGTGTGTGTGTGTGTGTGTGAGCGTGCGTGCAGGCGTGTGTACCCCCCCGGTCTTTTGTGTAAGGCTGTGTGTGTGTGTGTGTGTGTGTGTGTGTGTGTGTGTTGGGGTGTGGGGGGCGAGGCAGTACAGTCACCAGGCAGAACAGAGTGGATCTATAAATTGATGGAATTCAAAGCCTCCAGCATCGATTACCATTATAACAAACAGCAGCACACAGAATGTCTGATTATTTTTAGACAAAGATTCTGTGCTCTCAGCAGCAATTCTGCTGATGCTGTCACACTTTCACACATCTGCCTATGATTGCAATTAGATGGGATACAAAAAGAAAAATAATACCCCATCTGCATTTTCCCCCTCTCTTCCCCTCCCCATTTTCTTCTCTTTAATTTGTGCTGTCCAAGCTCAGTGCTCACAATACTCATTCTGACTCCATCTACCTCGCCGCAGTACCTTTCTCCTGTGTTTCTTGCTTGTCAACTGTTTCCGCCATCTTTGCAAATAGCTTACCAGCTAGACAATCATAGTTTAATGAGAAAATGTCAGATATTTTAGTGAGTTCTACATTAAACAGTATCACAGATCGCTCTCCCTCTATGCTTCAACTTATGTCAAATTGCCTTTGCTGAGTTTGATCGTTACTCCAGACATTTCTTGACTAAAAGCTTATCTCATAACCCTCCAAAGCTCTGTCTCGTTTGCGGAGTTGCTCCAAGCAGCGTCCTCCTTGTTTCTGGCTTCCTCACAGTTTGAAGAGACCTCTGCTGCAACACAACTGCATAAACCTGAGCCATCTTAACACAGTGTGAATGACGGCCTGTCGGATGATGTGAGGGTGCCACAACAATGCTGATAGGGCCCATCTTCAGTCATGGTCGGGAGGGCAGAGCCTATATTGGCGAGGAAATGTGACTGGACCTTTGATAGCCAATGGGGCCTCGGGTTGATGCTGTGAAAGCCAATAAGCCTCTGGTTTCTTGGTGTTTATTTTCGATAGCAGGTTGACTTGAGCTTCCACACTTGCGGCCCTCCTTCTGGTCCCTGCAGCCCCAGTGACAGTTCTGCCGTCCCCAGAGGAGGCACATCAATTCTGGCTGGATGTTTGACTGGCAGAGGCTTAATGACAGCAACTCCGTATTGACCCGACTGCCACACACTGAAAAATTTTTCCCAAGCGCCCTTTTTAAAACTGTCGGATGATTACAGCTCTTTACACAGCAAGTTTAACTCTACATGTTCATGCGAATGATTCCATGAAAATCATAGCTCAACATAACCGATGGAGAGTATATGGCTTTAGCTGGAAATAAATCTGATCTGTTTAGGAGGAGAGAATTCTTCTTGAGTATTAAGCCAACCACCAGTCTGAGTAGGACAACCAAACAGTAGCTTTCATTGATGGCCTCCCTCTCTCCTGATGCTGCAGAGGATTTCAAAGTGACCATGCTATCATGATAGCAATATAGTATTCACCACTCTCATCAGCAGAGCTGTTCTTTGGAGTACTGGCAGACTTCTAGTCACCACACTGTTTTATCTTGAGGACTTAGAGAAATCCACTTCCAGAGGAATTTTCTCTCAGTGAGATTAGTTGGTCTGAGGCCATTTGACCAAGTGGAGGTTGGCTGATCCACTGCCTAATCTTCAGGAAGGCTCATCCCAAATGGACTAACCAGAATTTCCAAAATCCTGCTGCCTCATCCTGTACAATTATGATGACACAAAACCAAATGTATCTGAACATTTAAATTAGAGGAGCAGTGCTGATTAAAAATACGAGATCTACCTTTTTCAGTAATAAGAAACATGAATTGCATACACAGACTAGGCGTGGGCATCTCTCAACACCTCATGAGTTGCTTCCAATTCGGAAGGTTATAAGGAGATTATAGAATGCTTATTGATGCATTGAAAATTTTTTGATTTCTTTACAAGATTTATTTTTAATCACCGTGTGACTACTTGCTGCCTTTAAAACATAAAGGTAGCAAGTAGTCAGTCATTAATGGTAATGCTCCATAATGAAAATAAATTTGAATGAATTTGCTTCTGTTATCTTTTATTGTGGTCACAAGGCATGGAAGAGATGAGTCAAGTGGATAGTTACACTTGCCAGCATATTTCCCAGCACTGCAAAGAGCCAACAAAACAAGTAAGTGTTTCTGTAGCAGCATCCTTGTTGTAAATGAACAGTCGTCGGCTAACATTCACTCACATTCTCACGTTCTCACCAGTAAAATCCTCCTCAGTTAATCCTGGAGGTTCACCAGGCAGCTCATTGCTGCTGTGTTCTCCTGTCCCCAGGTGACAATGTTGCCAACAGTAGTTCGCTACGTGAGTTCCTGCTTGGACCGCATTTGCCATGTTGGCCATGTCCCAAAATATTTAATTTTAGTTAGACACCTTCATACAGTGTGGCTCTTGTCCATCTCCTGTCCCCTCCACTTCCCCTCTGCTTCTATCAGCCCTTCTCAAATAGCTTAGAACATTTAGAATAAGTTTGTGGTTAATTATCTGTCTATCTGTCTTTTCAAACCGTTAATCAGGATTGTCTCTTAATTGTTCTAAACTTTTTCATGGTTCTTATTTCGGTGTGTAACACTACTTTATATATCCCTGTGAGCATCATGTGAACCGTCTGCTCGCGTGTGTTAAATATGATCAAATATGATATGAGTTAGCACATAATCAGAAACATTTGGGTCCGATCGAGTGACCTGTCTCTGCTCGCCAGCAACTTCTTATGAACATGCGAATGGTGAAGGAAGTAGTGAACGTAAGTCGGACAAGTACAGAACCTCTCTGGAACCTCATATCTTTTTCGCCGTGACATGATGACAGCTGCCATCTTTCTCTAAACATCGGGCATTGAGGTGGCAGATCAGAAAACACTCTCATCAATCATTGTGTGATGGCCATTTGTTTTGTGGGTTAAACTGATGAACAGCGTTTTCCTGCTGGTCGCTGCCATGTCAGCGAGCACTCACGTGCCTTCAACAATAACTTTGCAATTTCGGCAGTAGGACCTGAGAAATTGCTGTCACGATAACTTTTTACCTTGAGCTGTTATACGCTTGCTACCCTGCAGACGGCCATGTTGTAAAAGTGGTGAGTGTTATCGCTCCTGACTCTTACTTGTCATTCCAGGGACTTGAACCAGCAGCCCCTCAATTAGCGTCTCCGACCTGCAGAACGCCACCATCTTGCGAGGTCGGAGAGGTTGAAGTTTTATCCCTTCATTTTCTTTTTTCCTGGTGTGATGATTTATTAAATCGCCTTTAAGTAAGACCGCAGATTAATTAAAATGCAGTCAATTTAATTTCCCGGCGTCATATATAAATTCACAGAGCTAATTGAATCCCTCACTGCACTTTCTTCCTCCGTAACCCAGCAGATCCTCATCAGTTCCCATGAATCACATTCAAACGTGGACGCCAGCTCATGTTGCATTGCCGACCAGTAGACTTTGAATCTGCCTTCCTTTTTTTTCACTTTGCTGAAAGAGCCGGGAATTGGATGAGTGATCGATACTATCGGATTTGCGGACGGCGTGCGGTGCAGCGGAGTCCAGCATGAATGCAGGGTTCTGATGAAGGGCCTGCCACGCCGGTGCTTTGAATAGCGGATCAGACATGTTGCCTGGGTGGAGCTTTGGTCTCTAGAACACACACACAGTCACGGAAGCATCCATGGGATAGCGACTGCTGTAGCAGGAGGCTAATCTGGCTGAAGCTATGGATGCTGTACTGAAGATCCGTGTAAAGATTGATGGAATAGATGTGACCTGAAATCACATTTGTCTGCTTGAATGAGGTCCAAACTGGAAACGGGAAGCTCTGTTTCTCCAGAATAGTGTTTGTCAGGTTATTGGGTCTCTACACGTGACTCCCCCCCCCCCGCCACCCCTTCGACCCCCCGCGCTCTATAGCCGTTGCAAGTGTATTGATTATTTCACATACTGATTATCTAAAAGGCCTTCTGCTACTGTAGGCATTGGATTTATTTTGGCTTAATTATTTATGGGCATGCTGGCTGTAAGTATGGCTGCTGTGAGATCATGAAGGATTACATTGTTGATATGCAGCCGTGTGTTTTTATTTACGTGCAGGACGAGCGCTGCCTTCCTCTCACTGCTGCTTCTCTTGTCTGTTTGCAGAGGGAGCTCAACTCCGTGGCGTCAGAGCTGGTGGGCCGACAGGAGGAGAGCGAACACTCCAATAAGCATCTGGTGGAGCTGAGCAGGGAGTTCAAGAGAAATGTACCAGAGGTGAGTGCACCCCCTCCCACACACACATACCTTCCTATATTTCTTTTTGTAAAAGATGTGAGAATTAAGCGCCTCCGCCTCCTGCAGCTCAGTTAATATTTAAATGCTGAGGCCGGGCAGCCATGTTGGCCTCTGGCTGCAGTGATGCAAGGCCAAGAGCACAACTCTGAGTCTGGAGCTCTAATCTGTGAAGCGATGCTATTCCTTTATTGGCAAGTGCAGAAAAGATCGGGCATTTGATGACGGATCAGTCATTTATTTATTTTTATGGAATCACTTCAACAATCCGAACAGTGATGGACATTTTTAGATCTGTTTTCTAACATTTTGTTAATGTGTCAATGATTAAACAAGGAAATGACCCACTGATAAATTTGTGATAAAAACGGCACGAAACAAAAGATCCTGTCAGACCTGAGCCAGTAAACTAATTTTTGTATTTGAAAGTCTAACCCATAAACTATATATGATTGTAGTTTGTACCCGTATAATCTGGACAGTATGCCTCCACTCTCTTGTTATAGAAAAAGAGGCCAAAATATCCCGGGTACAGATGCTACCATCTTGTGCTGGTGGTGTCATTTAGAGACAGAGTCTCTGAGGTAGGGAGAAGAAGTGGAGCTTCATTCCTGAAGTCCTGCCGGACTCTGTCATAAGTTGTAGGCTTACTGTTAAAAACACATTTTATCAATTTGAAACAGACAATAGTGGTTATAGAAAATTTGTGTTACTTGTCCTCTTGAATTTCGAGTGTAAAATTAACTAACACCAGACATACTCTACCTGATATGAGAACATCAAACTCTCCTCTGAATTGACCTGAGAGCAGTTATTGTGATTGACTGATATCCTACTTTGCGACAGCAGTAATATTTAATACACATCGAGACTTATGTCAGTCTTTCATTTCATTCATGAAACTGCTGTGGCTCATCCATCTTCAATGAGCCAAATTCAACTTGTCACTGATAGAGATGTGACTTTTCTATCATCGTCCTTGAACTGATCATCTATTGACCTCCAGGCTGAAGTCAAAGAGAATACTTTTACTTTTTATTAATTAACCCTGCAGCTACTGGCTGCCTTTTTGCAACAAGAGGATTCGCGGTGGATACCGGCGTTTAAGTCAGATTCAGGCTGTCATCGCCGCAGTGCCATCTCCTTACCTTAGACTGCATCCTCAGTTCTGATACACGCTGTCGGAAAGCTGCACTTTTCAAGCCTCAGGGGTTTATCCGCTAATACTCTGAGCACATAACCTTGCTCGCACATGCAGAGCAGCACATGAAAACCTTGCAGTTTTGTCTCATGGAGCTTCGTCGCTTCTAAACAGGTGGAGCATCTCCCTGCCTACCTGCTTAAAAAGCTGCAGTCATTTGTATGTGTTGACAGGAAGTGCTGGAGATGGTGGCACCTGTTCTCAAGAGTTTCCAAGCCCAGGTGAGTCTGACATCTTAAACATCTTTAACATCTGCAGAATCAAAGATTAAAAGTGATTTTTGTGTCACGTTATTATTTACTGAAACAAGAGACAGTTAGGTTTGAGTGTCCATCAACCTCATCACTCTCTCGATCACTACGCCCGTGGAGTAAGTGACTGAATAGATCCGCTGGAGGAATCTCTGGCGTTCTTTTCATCTTCCTGCTCATCTGCTGCTTATTGACTGATGCCTTTTCTGTCAAAGTGAAGTAGTGTCTATCTGCCATTAGATGATCAGATATCTGGCTTCTCATATTTTCTTGGCTGAGACAAGCCCTCATTTCCTGTTGTGATGGTGCATTCGCCGTGCCCCCTCTCTGACGTTGCCATATTGAAAAAGTCATCTGATACCCACCGAGTCTCTGCTCCAGCCATTAAACCAAGGTCATAAATCACATTTGCGAGCTGCGTTATGGTCCACAAAGCAGAGGCTTATGGAAATGATACCACAAATATGTTTCTAGTCTCGCTTCGGCTCTAAGCTCCGCCCTAGCGCTAACCTGAAAGCCCCGTCATCAGTTAACGTGAGAACACTCCGCATGGATTGTTCAGTTCTCTTGGAAGTGATTATTGGCAGCTTCTTTTTAATGCTTTATAATTGAGTATGGGCGAGCTGCCGCCTTCTCTGGCAGCAGCTGTCACGTTCAATACTACACTCTGCAGTACTCTGGCTGATCTGTGTGCTAATTCAATTACTGCGACTGTAAAGTTGCACAAATATCAGAAGCACCTTCCATGTCGCTATTGTGCAAACAGGAACCCACAGGATTTATTTAAGCACCGCTGACGTTTGCGAGTGGAGATGTTTCTTAGTAGATAAAATAGATGTCTGATAATGAGCCGTGTTTTTTCCCAGTAAGCTGCAGGCGTCTCTCGGTACCTTCGGTCTCTCTGGTTCTTTTCTGCTGCATGATAAGAAACCAGCTCGCGGTGTTAGAAAAATCTCTGCTGTGTTTATGATCAGCAGGTGCAGCGAGCGGCACGGCGCTCCGTAATAATAAAATTCTCTGGTGTGTTCTAATACACTTTGACCTTATTGGTAATGTCAAACAGCTTGCGGAGGCTTGTGAACTTTACCCAGCGGTGGTCTTACGACCCGGCGTAAAGCTGGGACCCGGACCGCTGCTGCAGGCAGCGAATTAGGAGGAGGCAGGCTGGGTGATACTGAAGCTCCCCACTGCAGCGCCGAACAGGTGCTGAACAGTACCAGCATCCTGCCGTGTGTGTGTGTGTGTGTGTGTGTGTGTGTGCGTGTGCGTGTGTGTGTGTTTGTGTGTGAGAGAGAGAGAGATGATGCGAGTGTTTGAGGAAATGTGTGTTTGAGTGATGATGAATGTGTGTGGGTGTATAATGGTGTATTTGTGTGTGAGTGTGAGAGGATGCATGTCTGTGTATTTGTATGTGGGTAAGGGTGTGTATATGTGGCAGAGCGTGTGTGTTTGTGTACAAATGCATATGAGTGTTAGGCCCTGTGTGTGTGTGTGTGTGTGTGTGTGTGTGTGTGTGTGTGTGTGTGTGTGTGTGTGTGTGTGTGTGTGTGTGTGTGTGTGTAAGAGCTGGGCCCCACCCGTATTTGGACTCTCATCTTCCTTTTCTGAAGAAGTCGGCTCCTTTGAAGTGTTTGCGACATGACAGGTTTCTCTTTCTTTTCTTTTTCATTTCAGCGTTCCCCACCCACTTTCTCTCTCGTCTCTCGTCCAATCTTGCCTTCTAATTATCGCTAACCAGGCGACTGATTAGAAACACGTTGCCGACCTAGTTTTTCTGTGCAGCTGGAGGAGGAGAAAGGGTTAATCCCAGAGCTAGTGGCTGTCATTGGTCGCTTCCCTCCTTCTTCTCCTCTTTTTCGCTCCGCTCCTCTCTTTCTTTCCCTGGAAGTTTGCTAATGAGGTCCCGTCAGAGCTGAGCAGAGGTGTTAATTTGGCCTTGTGAAGTAGGAAGGAGATTAAGGACAGTGAGGAGCTGAGTTTACGGCTTAAAATACACCGCTGTCCTTATTAATCCGCAGGGCCCTGGGAGACTGGCATTTTTGGTTTTATAATGAACACTGTCCTTTAATGAAGGTAATTTTAATAAAAATTTACGCGGAAGCAGAGGAGATGGTGTGTGTCTCCATGGTCTCAGGCGCACCTTTGGGGCTGAGGGATGTGACAGTTATTTCTCTGGTAACTGATCGCTGCAGCGTTGGACCACAATGTTCACACAACTTTCAAACAAGCTCTCGCTGCCGTCTGAACGTACAGATAGCCGTCTTCTCTGAGTCTCACCAAGACTGAGCAATTTACACCTCCCTCTCACTTCAGAGCGCAACTCCCCCCAGGATAGGCCTACAAAGACAACAGTGACAGATCTACATTAGTTTGTAGAGAAGCAAATTCGTCCTCAAAGTCTGAACATTGGGCCTAAATTAACCCGTCATTCTATCCCGAGCCTCTCCACGGCATTCACCATAAAGAAAACAGCAGTATGGCCACCTAATTACAGAAACTTGCTTTACAATGATAATCCGAGGAGTAATTTAGCGTGCACAATGAGAGTTGTGGTGCTCGCGCAGATGGAAATTCTGATAAATAGTTTGTACCGTGTAATTAGCAGCTCTGCCGGTTACATACCATTAACCCCTCCAGCTCAGGAATCATTATTGGCCCTCATTATCAAGCAGCAAGGTACGATGGTTGCTGACGAGACATCAACAACATCAAACAGCTATTAAAGCTGAGCAGTGTGGAGGCCGGCGGACACCTGTGAGTGAGTCCGACCAAGCCATCGCTTCCCCGGAGGTTGGCAGCGATGATGGAGGGAAGACGATGTTGTTATGCTTGCTGTTGTTGTTTTTGTTGTCTAATATCTGAATATTCAGCAGCTTCTCAACTGCACGAAACCGAGAAATGAGGTCTGAGCAGAGCTGAAGTATCTCACCTGTCTGCTTTATCAGTGACCTCTGATCAACAAAGATGAGTTATGACTCATACAACGATGATGATGATGATGATCTACTGTGTCAGACCGTATAGTGGATGAACAGGAGGAAGCAGGGGATGAAGTGCAGCTATTGTATTCATCAGTTGCATCCGCAGGAGTCAAGCATTTGAGATTATTTGAGTCCCGAAGTAAGAGTTGTCACACAGCTCACCATCAGCCGAGGTATACAAACACAGGCTTTGATCATCCATCGAGAGACGACCACGTCTTCCTCCTTTTGATTAATTCCTGAAGGAAATGATAATTTCTCTTGAATGTATGAATATGTTATGAATAGTGGAATGAATCAGAGAGTAAAGGATGATAATTAATTACAGTGCTGCGATAAAAGGCTGTGGGTGTTATGACGCAAGCTTCCTCCGTGTCATTATGAGAGGCTCCGTAATTACCTTTCTGCACGAGCCAGCGCTCCTGGCGGTGCTGGCGGTGAGAGCGCCGCTCACCGAGTGAGTCTAACGGTCATAAAGCTTTTCCCTGCCTAATTGTCTGAGGGGCTCTATGGCACTTTCATAGATGAGGGACTGCGCCGTTAGCAAAAATGCTCGGCGGAGCACCAGCTTTTCCAGCTCAATGAAGACAGATCTTCATCATGAGCTAAACCTGGCAGTTATTAGGTGCAGATAGCCTGAGTGGCTAATCTGGGAATGTTGGAGCAAGTGAGCAGTAGAATCACAGTTTTTACAGCAAGCGAGTGGTGTTTTTCTATGTATCTTGTACACCGATGCCACATACTCATGTCCTGCCTTATGTAAGGGGCTGTCACAACACCCCCCTACCCATCTCCGTCCTCCCCTGCCTCCCCCTGGTGATGACCAGGCTACTTCATGCCCTGTAATGTCTCCTGCTCGGCTGTCTCAGGCTAATTGAGCAGCAGGCCAGGACCTCCTACATGCCATTATATATTCACATCACGTCCAGGCTTCCAGCCTATTGTGGGGAACATAATGGGCTCCAGGGCCATGTAAACCACCGGCTCTCTGCTCCTGCTTTATCACTTGTGTCCTCTTCATAAGAGGAAAGGAAGGTGGGAGAGGAGGACACACACACACACACAGCAGAGTGGGGGGTGGTAGTGTATTTGGTCAGTGACTACCACTTTCCTTGAGTCTTTTATGTCCTCTTCATCTCCAGAGTGTGAATGTCCTCACCTGTTACCAACATTGGCACAAAAGACTTAGACCCAAAACACGATGCTTTTTTTGTTTCACCCTTTTTTTTTTTACTCTTTTTTACTTTTACTGATGAATCAAAGCGGGAAATTCTTAAATGCTGACTAGATCACACGTGTGGAAGGTATTATATGCAGTATATAGTTTTAGCTTCAGGTCTTATAAAGTTATTTCCTGTTTTATTTTGAAATCTCGTTCCTCTTGTGATCATGCTGATTTTACGTTCCGCCTGTTTTCATGTTTTCATCCTCCCTGATCAGTCATCAGTCCCTGTTCCCTTCAACCAATCAGCTCAGCCATGATATGTCATTAGTTCAGTTGTATTTTTAAGTTGTGTTTCGGTTCAGTTGCATTTTAGTTCAGTCGTATTTTATTTCATTTCAGTCATATTTGAGTTCAGCCCTGTTTAGTTTATTTTTTTTATTTTTGTTCAGTTTTTATTTTACTTTAGCTGAATTTTAGTTATTGTAATTTTGTCCATTGTATTTTAGATCAGTTGTACTTAAGTTCAGTCATATTTTAGTCCAGTTCTGTTGTATTTAATTTTGTTTCAGGGATGTTCTAGTTCAGTTGTATTGGATTTAAATTGTATTGTAGCTCATTTGTATTTTAGTTCTGTTTTGTTTTATTATATTTGAAATCAGTTGTATTTTAGTTCACGTATATTGTAGGTCAGCTGTTTATTTAGTTCAGTTGTTTTGTAGTTTAATGGTACATTAATTTCAGTGGTCAGCTTGTCTGTTGAGTCTAATCTTCAGTCCACTTGTCTTCACACATTATCACAACGTATCTTCCAAACATTGACAAATGACCAGTACCTGGTCAAATGCCTTTTTTCTGTATAATTATGATCTCAGTTACTCTTTTATATCAGAGACCCTTTTTTTTACACTTAGTTTTTACTGTAATCACTGTCAACTGACCCAGATAGTTTGAACGCTTTTAAAATGAGCCTTCATTTTCTGAGCAGCAGCCACTGTGCTAACGCCCGACAAGAACACGATAATGTACTTTACCTGGAGTGAGCCTGTTCTGGGAGAATAGAGGAAGAGTTAAACAGGAGCAGAGTCTGCTGCTCACATTGGTTGCCACATAAGTTACTGGCCATACAGACTCAGTAAAGCCGTCAGTATATTCTTACATTCATGTTACAAAATTACGTTCTCATGGTAATGTAAAAAAATTGCTGTCAATGAAAAATCTAAAATGCTGCAGCCACCAGCGACCACAATCTTTAACACTGAACATTCAATTTGTTAGCCAAGATTTTAGCATTGAATATTATACCGGCAAGCAAATTTATGACAAGAAGTTCCACCACTGTCTCCTCAGAAGCTCAGTTTCTTCTTAATAAATCTGCTTGTTTCCTGGCTGGTGAATGATTGCTGTGGTTCTGCTGCCTGTTTTTACGCTGAGACGCCTCAACCTTCCATCAGCTTTCCATGTCACTCGACTGTGATCTGATGGTGTGTGTGTTTGTGCGCGTGCGTGTGTGTGCTGGCGTGTTTGTTTTCCCGTCCTGACTGATGCCCTGTCGGAGCGTCCCAGATGGGCGTATTCATCATTATGGATGCGTGTTTGGAGCCAGGGATGCACACCAGGTAAAGACGAAAGGGCGGGGGTGTTATAAATAGGCATTTGGCTCTCTAGCCATGTGGAATTGATGAGTTTCAGCACATTCTGCTCTGCAGTGCCACGTTTAATTTCTGCCGTCCTGACAGCACAAACCTCAGAGCCTGGAGACGTCACGCCTGACTGCCACTGCTGTGCAAATGTTAGCCATGTTTAAGGATGGACACACGCATAGCGCCGGCTGCACCACTCCTGTTGGTGGTCTAACTGGCCGTAAACGTGCTCCTCTAAACCCCTGTCACCTTAAGAGACAGGCAGTCACGTCCCCTCCTGACCCTCAGCAGCAGATAGTAGCTAAGCTAACACGCAGCACACCTCAGTCTAACATGGGCAAGTGCTCGTTGTGAGGTAGGTGAGCGTTCCCAGCTGCTGGCAAGAGCACAGTCAAATTAGCCAATAAAAATGTGTGAAATCAGTGGCTCAGTGGAGAGGACATGCCAGGAGAAATAAACATCAGCACTCCTACAACCAGGAAAAGCTCATGTGAGCAGGGAAAGGCGCAATGGCAGAGCTGCTCCGCCAGTTCTATGGCACAATTCTCTGAGACCTCAGATCTCGCCAGAGGAGGAGGAGAAGAAGAAGGTCAGAGGATTGAATTCTCTCCGCTCATCTGTGGCGTTTCCCCCGCCGCCAGAATCTTCATTTCACATGATGCTTGGCTGTGAAGTTTAATTTCAGCAGAATCTAAACACGCTAATTAAATATCATAACTTTGTGAAGAAGGCTCTTGTAAAGCTACCTGAAATTTTAATTTAGACTTCAAAAGAGCGAAGACTTTAAAGCAAATCTATTGTTTTTCATTTAGACTTGCAATTTTCTTTTTCTGCTGCGCTGCGCTACGTAGTTATGATTGATCTGCTAATTAAAATATGCAGAGAGGGAAAAATATTAACTGCTCCCTTTTTCACTTTCTTTTTGTTTTAGAAAACAGCCGACACGTTTTCCTTCTCTTTGCTGCACAGATAATTGAATTTTGCACATTGATGTTCTTTACACAGCATTCATCGGCCTCATTATTTTTCCATTTTCATCTTTCTGGTGCGAGATCGATAGATTGATAAAATGATGGGGCCTATCTTAAATAATGCAAGCAGATAAAAGTTGCACAGACTTTGCTGCTCGTGTTTGAACTTTTATTCTTCTTTCAAATTATATGAAATATCCCATGAAGGTGGATCAGGCAGCTTACATGCCAGTGTTAATGATTTATTCCAACCCTTGCTGCACCTCGAATGCAGCATCTCTCCGATGGTTATGTGTGATGACGCTTGTCAAGACAAATATCCTAAACGATAAAGAAAGTGGCAATTCAAAGATAGGCAGCGTAAAGTAGGCCGATTAGCACCTAGGGAACATTTAGCTGGAAGAGATAGCGGCTGCAAATGTCATATGCGCCAACGTTATTAGCGATTGTTCATAATCTGACTTGACAGTTCGAGTCTCTTCAATATGAGATTAAGTACAATACTAATTAACATGTGGCTCTCTGAACACAAGCAGGGTAGATGTTCTCCTCATGAAAGTGTTGCTGCTGTTTCGTTCTAGTTTACTGGAAGCATCGTTCACACCCTTAAATATCTGCTTCCGCAGATCTGAGTGCTCTTTGCCTTTGTCATAAACAGATATATGTTTAAAGTCCCACTGCAGGAATCTGTGTTTCATCAGAGATGAAGTGGCAGTGGCGGCCTGAGGAAAGCGTTAAATACATCCTCAATTAAAGTGCTGTAACTTTGCGTCTCTGCTCATGAGTCCTTCCTGTAATTGGATCTCAGTGGATTTGGAGGGAGCGAACTGCTTCTCCTGCAGTGCCGAATCCAGCCTGGAGTGGGGTCGAGCGAACAGCCAGAAGAGGAAACGCTGCCCAACACTCACAGATGGAACGAAGACACCAGAGTCACCTACAGCCAAACGAGAGGGCAGGTGAACTGTGTTCACCATGCAACCAGGCTGTCACTGTAACATGATTAGAGGGGGTGTCTGATTGCCAAACAAAATAATTGCTATTAATAATTTTGTTTTAGTATTTGGTCTGTTCATGTCGAGTGAGCCACCGTTATAGCAAAAGGCTCATCCGAGCTTAATAATACAAATACAAGAGAAAAACAAGAGACATTTATTGGCATTGCGCTAAACTAAATGTTGCATGCTAATGCTTATATGCCCGTCGAAAAGTTAACAGATGACAACGCAACTTCTCCACACACGTAACAGAAGGCACGCAACCAGATGGTGGCATTAAAAGAACGGCGCTAAGCATCAGATGTTGGAAATGTTGAAACATTTGATGGTAGAAAAACTGATGGGCATGTGACATTTCTGTTTTACACAGCTGTTTTTTTTTTAAAAACAACTATTATGTCAGTTATGCATATCATTAGAGAAAAAAAAATCATGATCAGGTTATTATGTAATAATAATAAGCCATATGCACAATACAACTGCGTGCAGGAGTTTATACCAGTGAAATAGTAAAATGACTAGAGAGCTGCCTGTTGTAATTCGAGGGACTCATCAAGTAGAGCTAAGATAGAAGTTCACAAGTATCTGAAAATGAAGGTATAAATATTGTTTGCTACATATATTTTTCTGATGTATTCTATAGCTATTGTTAGTGGTAATAAATATGTAATAGGCACACACACACACACACACACACATATATATATATATATATATATATATATATATATATATATATATATATATTATATATAAATAAACTAAGTATTCAAATCGACTTATAAACACGTCATGCAAGTATAGACACTCACTCACACCCACTATTTTTATATATATATATATATAAAATATGCTTTTTTTCATGGGTGTGAGTGAGTGTCTATACTTGCATGACGTGTTTATAAGTCGATTTGAATACTTAGTTTTAGTCTAAAAAGTTAGAATTGGGGTTTAGAGGGGTTTTAGGGTAAAGGTGAGGGTGAGACACTTAGTTGGGGTGGTTAGGGTTAGAAGCGTGGGAGTGCATTATGTCAATAAATGTCCTCAGTAAGATAGTAGTACAAGGATGTGTGTGTCAGCATGTGTGTGTTCTTTGGGGTGATGTGTGAAGGACAGCTGAAGGTGCAGCGATGGGCTTGTTTTATTACAGCTCAATCTCTCCCAATCTCTGCCCATTCACCTGAAGGACAGCCAGCTATTCCCTAACTAAATTAGCCAGGGCCACACACACACACACACACACACACACACATGCCAAAGAAAGGCAATGTGGCAGGTTTTGTGTTTATGTCAAGAGGCCCTGCAGACTTCCTCCTTATATACCTTATATACCATCTCTGTGTGTTCGTGAGTGTGTGTGACTCCTCACTACACACCTACACCAATACAGTAAAGGCATCTTTGGTGGCTACATGCTCTCTCCTCCCTAATGGAGCGTCTGTTATATTTCGTGGATGTACTAATGAGGCACCGCCTGAAATAGCGGCGCGGCTAGCTAGCGCTGCAGAAACTATGACATCCCATGTGAGAAGTTGCCCAAATCACAATGGCTGCAGCTGTGCGTCAGTTTTCTTTATTTATAACCCGTATGGAATTGTCCTGCACTGTGAGCATATGGAGGTTATGTAACACCAAAGTCAGATCCCATATATAAAAAAAGGAGTTGTTTCATAGGCTGCTCAAGATGGATGTAGGGCTGGTGAGTATCTGTGATGGAGTGTACAAAACTGTTGAGGAGTCCATGTAAATTATAATAAACATGTCTTTACTGATGTCCGATGATCTTCAACCTCACAGATCGTTGTGATTTTATTAGATTTAGCATTGAGAAATCACTAACATTTCCCCTAAGAATATGAAGAATGACAAGATGATTGATAATTTCAGGCAAAGCGCAGTTCTGTTTTCTATTTTCTATCATCTTTGCCTTTTCTGTTTTCAGGTTCTACATAGTTTAATCTGTTCAGGATCAGGCCTATTAAAATTATTACATGATGACTTGATAGTGATTTTTTTATTAAGCACTATTTTTTGTCATTATCATTTTCACTTTCTCACTGTTTGATGTTCAGAGAGATTCTTTACATGACATCATCTTTTTGCGTTTCTTCTGCTGTGGTGCGAGTGTGGAGAAGTTGCACCGTCATCTGTTAACTTTTCAACGGGCATGTAGACATTCACATGGATCATTTAGTAGCAAAGCAAAACACAACAGCACCGCTGTAGACACATTTTGGTTTTATGCCAAATGACAACCAGTATCTGAGAGGGGGAGATTTGGGAAATTTGTTGCATGAAGGTAGTGGTCAAAAAGGACAAAACAACAAATTTAAAATAAAAAACATCTTTTGTTGTTATTTATGTTTATAAAGAGTGTTTTTTATCCACAAAAGACAAACAGAAATGTAATTTTTATTTATATGTTTTAATGTTCAATGCCAATAAAAGTCATCTCTTCTTCATCATAATATGTATTAGTATTACGCTATCACCAGGCTTGTACGATAATAGTGGCAGAGCATGAACAGACCAAGACAATTAGATCATTAATTGCATTTATGTGTATGATATCCGATTATCAACTAAATTTACAAGATTGTGACATCTCTAGTCAGGTTTCTGAAAATGAGTCAAGGAGGAAATCTTCACTGAACCAGCTGGTAAACATCAGAGCAGAGAAGCCAGTCTGCCTCCGAATCTTTATCCTTCTATAATGATAATGGCGATGATGGTGATAATGGTGATCATCGCCTGTCTCATAACGATGAGCATGATTTTCAGGAATGTCTGAAGGGAATTTCATTACATCTAAAGCAAATCCCCTTGGACTCAAGGATGGACTGATCAGATTTTAGTGGTCAAAAATCAAGTTCACCGTGCCCTGACAAAACACATCTTTGGCCACTACTCATGTTGATTACGTCAAAATTTCACACAGACGTATAATAGGATGAAATAATCAAATAGTGAAAGGCCAAAGTTACTGTGACATCATAATGTTAGCTATTATCAACCACCATACACCAGTTTAAATCTACTTTTCGGTGTTGTAATCATTACAAAGAGTTTGCTGAAGACAAATGGTCAAATATGCGAAGCGTTTTATTTTGCGTGAACTGACTCTTTAAGGATACCTGGCTGTGGCCGTCGGCTCGGCACACCGTCGCTCATGATTCAGATCGAAATGCCTTGTCACATCTGTCACATTGCGAAGTCATCAGGCAGGAAAACTACTCATTACACTCGTGACATCAGACGTCTGGCAGCGGCGGTCCATCAGTGCACGTCAACCAAACACAGCTCATTTGTTTTACAGCTTTTAGTGGCGTGTTGGCGCCAGTGAACATGAGCTTTAGGCTGGCATCCAGTGGGCACAGACAGCCTCCCAGCAGAGAATGATATGCCTCGGCAAGCGACCCCAACCCCCACCCTCTGCCCACCCAGCCCCGAACACGTACGCTCACACACACACACACACACACACACACACACACACACACACACACACACACACACACACACACACACACACACACACACACACGTTGTGCAGGTCTGGTGAGAATCAACTGCACAATATGGAGAAAAACCACATACCTCCATATCTAGAACAAATATCTCTATAAAAATAAATTACATAGCATGACTGTGGGTCGGTGAAAATGAAACACGCTTGTATATATTGTCCATATTGTTGCTTTTCGCTCCAGTATATTAATATTACACATGTTTACATCGAGATAACAGTATGGTGTCGGCACGTCGCTCAGCCATAATAGAGATCAGAGATCACCTGCTTCTATTTATAGCAGACGGAGGCTTGTGTGAGTCTCTGTCATCGACAGGCCTTCTTCAGTCTGGCTAAGTGATATCGCTCTGTAAAATATGTATGACATCAAAAAGCCTTAAAGGTTATTACAAATTAATAATGAGTAGTGGGCCAAGAGCGGTAAAAAATAGCCTTCCCTCGGTGTCATGTTTAAATGTTTAATTGAACATGCTCCAGTATGAATGTGGACCACCTCCCGGCGAGATGTGCAGGCCCTGAGGCCTAGCCACCATCAGCGGTCTGGAGCTTGCGTCTATGAAGACGGACATCCAGATTAGACAGCTTTATGCAAATGTGAGTGATCATCTGTCACCCATTATCTTAAACGGCACTGTGCTTCTAACAGCATAGAGAATCATAAAAACACGAAAGGAAGCCGTTTCTATCAAACACTGATTCTGTTTCTTAGGGAATCGCAGCCCTCAAGCCACCTCACAGTAATGTCGGAGGACACTGTACAGAATCGCCTTATTCACGGCTGTAATGTAAGCTGTCTGTTCCCATGCCGCTCACACTCCATGGAACCAGCGGCGGCAGCAGTCCAGTCTGGAGTGAATTTGCCGGGCGACTAGCTGGGAAACATCAACAGTCATTAATTATGTAAAAGTCTCCTCACAGTGGGAGCAGCAAAGCTGCATACAACTGTCGCGTTCCACAACGAGCCTCGTGCCCGGAGGTGTAGAGGGATTTATCAGCCTACCGCCACGACACCCTGTAGACGCACACAGTCATGTGATGTTGTGTTAAGTTCTGCAGCAGTGAACGTTCGTGTTTAGCTGCTGTCTCTCGTCCCTCGTCACCCCATCACTCACTCTCTGCGCTCGCTTCGCTCTCGCTATTATTGTCTGCCTTTGTGCTACAATGAATGAAATCAGCAATTCTGACAGGACAGATGATATGGCGTGTTTGTCAGCAAGGTTGAATGAGGGCTGTGTGGTTGTTGATGGTGCTGCCACCAAAGCTGGCTGGTCTTCCGCCATCACTCGCACAGTGGCGTCCAGTATGGGGCCTTCCTGAGCTCCTCCTCCTCCTCCTGCAAACGACAGGAGCAGATTCATCAAGCAAATAATGGCTCTTACTCCGGCAGCATGTGTTCACCATCCGTCATCTGTGGTTGTTTGGCGATTTCGAGTCATCTGCGCAGCATTGGGTTCCTCAGTCATCGGCACCGTGGTTCATCAGTGCTGCTCTTGATAACGGATGCAGCTTTGGCATGATGTTCCTCCATGCTGGAACAAAGGCAGCACTGACACCTGTAATTAATTAGGCTATTATGCATTCTGCAATGATAATTGCCTCACTGGAAAGTCACCAGCCTTCTAAGAGGGAGAGCAGGCAGAGCACAATCCATCATAGTGCAGCGCTCTTTCTCGCTTCCTCTCCTCTTGAGTCATGCCGTCTCACCTTGACTAGTGTTGGTGGCCTGAGAAACACGGTTACCATGCATCTGAAGGCCACTGGTGCCGCTGCCCTTTCCTCACGCTGGCTTCTGTCCACCTCGAGCTCCCAAATACCCGTAGCTCCCAGGTAACCAGAGCTCCCAGTTACCCAGTTACTTCCAGTTACCCAGTTACTTCCAGTTACCCAGAACTCCGAGTCACCCATGACACCACATCTGCTGGAACTTTTTCACAAGGTGGAGGATAATGGGGACACTTTGTTTTTATAATTAGACTTCACCTACCCTCTCTGCTCTTAATCGTTCTCTCAGCTCTGAAACATTATGCGACTCATGACTATTTTCTGTTTTCTGCACATTCTCCAGCTTCATCTGACACGTTTCTAGCGAACACTCTGCTTAAGGTTCAGGTCATTTGCTGCATCAAACATTTGAAAGCTCAAAGAAAATGACAACTTTTGTCTTTTGAACTACAAAGACTCCGAAAAGGTTTGTTTTCCTCCTCCACCGTCTCTCTCCAGCTCTCGACTTTGACTTTGCCATGACTTTGAGGCGTTGGTACCGTAGCTGTTGCTTTTGAGTTTTATCGAGAGAGAGAGAGAGAGAGGGGGGGGGGGAACGCAGCCGCCTCTTGATGGCGAAGGGACCCAGAAGACACCTGCTGTGTGGCAGAGACAGCAGGTGCTTTGATCTGGCATTAATCTCACGCCATGTTCTGTCTCTCATGTAGCTCGTGTGTGGCGTCTGGCGGGATTACGTCAGCTGCACCTTGATCTGTGGAGGTCTGCTCGCCTCTCAACTTGGGTCATTAAGTATCGTCTCACGGAGACCTTGGCTTGATGCCTTACTCAATTTGTCTCTATCCATATCTCATACACAACAAACCTTAGCCATGCTAGCAGGGCTCGTGGTATGCATCTCCATTCACCCCTTCAGTCTCTTCATGGTTCTTAGAGGATGAATCCCATTAATGTAATAATCTCCCGACTAGTGCCACCAGCAGGTGAAAATATTCATGGGAAATAACTCACATATGTTGGTGGTTCCTTCATGAGGTTGGTATATGTGGTTTGGAGTGGAACATCGCACCAATGATTGGATGAATTACAATGAGATGTGGCTAAATTGCAATGAGATTTGGTGCAAACAGTCATAACCTCCTGATGATTGACAGTATTGCTAATGATAGATCTTGCTTTCGTATGAACATAATCGGGTCAGTTTATAACTACCTGTTTGCATGCTAGCATGTTAAACGAATGGCCAACAAATAGCAAATGTTTAACCTGTTAACATGATTTCAATCAACCTTCATTACGGAATGCCTTTGCAACCAATTTGGAGAAACTAGGTCCCCCATAGACCCTATATGGACATGGTTTGTGTCCAAAACAACAATGGGGTCCTTAAGAATTCAGTGTAAATGCTGCTGTGGTGTCAGTTACATCTGAACTGGAGCAAACAACCACACTGATTGACAGCTGCTTCATCTCAGTCACCTTACTGTGTTTTTGAAAGTGCTCACCCTTTCCCCAACAGTTTCAGAGGATGACTTCTGGATGTTTCAGTGGAACAAATCATGTGACATGTCAGGTCAAGTACATGTTATGCCTTCTTATCAGCATGTGCACGGTCATTGGGTGGCTGTGAGCATGCTGGTATTAGCATTTAGCTTCATACGGCTTCGGAGCTGCTGAAAGTTCTGTAGACATAAATCAACGTTTCTGCACGTTGTTTCTACTCTCATGAATCTGGGTGTTCGTTCACATCAGGAACAGATAAATGTACAACAGAATATTGGCTTGCTCACGTTTGGCCCTTCATCTGGCTGAGAGTGGCGTTCTGCTGTGGAAGAATGACGGAGGCATCGGCCGTTTGTGAGAGCAGTGTGTTGATTGACAGGCAGTGGTGATTGGAACTGACGTGTTGATGGCCTCTGCTACCGCCATGCTGCTACTGTGGCTCTGAGATGGGTGTCACCATGATTAAATCTGCCCTCAGCACACTCTGTATTTAGAGTGTGTTTGCATGAGAGCGACTTTGTAGACGTGTGTGTGTGTGTGTGTGTGTACAGGTCTCTCTCATTTAGACTCGTGTTTGTCTTCGCCTACTCATCAGTCACTCCACACCAGCTCATCTTCGTCTGTACAAAAAATATAAAAATACAGTCAGGATGTGACTGCAGGTTGTTTCCACTGTAATGAGCTGTGCACTTTAAAAAGGTCACAATATTGTAAGTGATGCATAAAGATTTTACTTTTTTCAATCAAAATTTTGTTTAAGCTCCAATATGACATTAAGGGACTAAACTTTGATCTGCAAATTCCAGAAACTGTGAATCAGCTGATAGGGAAAAATTTAAGAAACATGATTAAATTTTCTTTTTGAAAATCAAAACAGTGGACAGATTCTCTAAAAGCCAATGCTGCAACTGACACCACCAGACTATTACTATACATGTGAAAATCAAATATTGTTGATTTTAATTGGTTGAATTGATTATTAAAAATGATACTTGACTGGAGCTGAAACAGTTAATTGAGAAATGATAAACAAAAGAATCAGTTGATCCTTTCATTCTCTGTTCACATTTTGTGAAGATTGAATGACTTTAATATCAATCCATGATTCAAAAATAAGATAAGACAACTTCAGTGTAAATGATCTCCTGTTTAAAATGTTTGTAACTACTGAGGACATCTTTCCATTTCAAATATTTATTTCTTGTACTCTGAAGAAAAGGAACAATAATTCAGTGTTAACATCATTCGCATAGGCACATTAGCAGTAAAATGTTTGAAGTCAGCAATACCACTGCATGATTGATGAAAATGCTGTTATTATTCAATATCGGAATTTTTTTTACCAATAAGAATTCAATTGCGTTTTCATTCTTCATAACTGCTGGGATGCTAGCATTGAAGCTCAGCACTCAAATGTTTGTCGGTGATCCAATGGATTCTTCTGGAAGGTCTGCTGGTGGCCTCCAACTCTTGTGTTCTAATAAGCTTGGAGTGATGCCGTGGTTGTGACATCCTGTCAGCCCGTGGGCTGGATTGGCGCTCTGCGAGTGGCGCAGTAGGATGGACTCCCTATGATTGTGCTCTGACCTTTGCATCATGGGGAAGATGACAGGTAATTTAGAGGCCTCAGGGACCGAGGAATCTCCAGCACCGTCCCCGATACAGCCACAACACTACCTTAAGACGGAAGAAGCAAGCACAACCTCTAGATCACACACCCAAGTGTTCACACACTAACTTGCAAACACGTACACTTGACGGAATCAATACAGCCGTCATTGTCACACACTCATCACCTGCACCTTACAACCAGCCTCAAACAACCAAATCACAGGGGTGGAAAACTGGTACCGCAGACGGAGAATGATGATTTAGAGTGATAATTGTATAATCACCAGTTGTGATAATTGTAATTGATGACTGCATAATTGCTAATTATGCTCTGTGTGTGTGTGTGTGTGTGTGTGCGCGCGTGCGTGCGTGCGTGTGTGTGTGTGCGTGCGTATGCAGTAGCCTTTCCCTTTGCTTCCTCTACTTCATTCTAGATTTGTTCTCTCTGCTCAACACATGCTGGCTTGTTCACTCACTCACTCTCTCTCTCACACACACACACACACACACACACACACACACACACACACACACACACACACACACACACACACACACACACACACACACACACACACACACACACACACACACACACACACACGTATTCTCCCAGGCTTATCAGTAAGTATTTCCCAGCAGCCTCGTCTTGCCCACTCTGCTGCCGAGTGAAGAGTTATGGAGGAGCGCTAACAGGTTTCCTTTGTCTCTCTGGCTGCTGTGCCTCAGGCTTTACAACCTGCGGCCGAACCCATTCCCTCGGCAGCCATGTCCTTTATCACAAAATGAGTGAAAACAAAGACTGTGCTGTGAGCCGAAGCTCACGCATTTCGCAACCAAAATGTGAGAAGAGATCTGCTGGTTGCAGTCCTACATGGTCCTCAAGCTGATTGTCTGTATGTGCTAGCGTGAGACTTTTGGATCCCATGTGCACGACTGGAGCCGCATTAGCATTGAGATGAAGACGTGAGAAGGCACCAGACAGGCGTGATTGCTATCTCTGCTGAC